>WYDI02034211.1:0-61514 GCA_009867235.2 Psittacus erithacus | reverse complement strand
TTCCCCATCCCTCTGGGAGCCGAGGGAGGAGGTGGGGGGGCAGTGAGTGGGCTGTGTGGCAGGCCTAAACCACGACATCCAGTTTCTCTATGATTTCATTTATATTCCAAACAGATTATTGTACACTGCCAAGATACTATGTGTCTGAAATGTGCTGTTCCTGCCCAGGATCCCAGTAAGTCCCTGAGTACATTTATTAATTAAGAGGTATATATCAAAGCCAGAAATATGTTGACATGATTCACAATATCCCTTAAGATGGTGTCCTCTCTTTTATTATACTGTTCACTGTATTTTTGTATAGAATGGAAGTTAATATGGGCTGTGGTCCAGAAAAGCACTTTAGACCTGTACATAATGTTAAACACAAGTAGTTTCATTGACCTCAGTGATACTGCTCATTAGCTTATAATTATTTATAAATTTATTTCTTTATTTAAACATCCTACGGAATAAAGCCCACAGGCAATGCATCCCCTGAAGGGAGCCAGAATGGATGGTAGAAACCTGCAAATCTAATTTCTTTTTTGTTGCATTATAACTGCTACTTATAACCCAACATTGTCCTTGACATTTATTATAGTGAATGGAAAGGAACTACTGCTTGGTACTTACAGTGTGTTAGAAAAGACCCAATTCTGGTTTTTATTTAAGAAACATTAATATAGAACTAATCTGTACAGAGTTATATGACTCAGAGCTTTTGCTTTCTGCAACTCTTAAAACCTTCAAGAGAACTTTTTCTTTTCATAAGTAAACATGAAAAAAAAAAAACCCACTATGATTAGTTGTGTCCTAAAGCTTACAGTTGCTCAAGCTGCAGCATTCAAAAGATTAGGCCATCGGTATTATTTTGAGCTGAATTTGCAGAGGCTCTAGTCATTATTTTCTAAAATTGTGGTTGTGATTTGGGGGGCAAGGGGGAGATAGACATACATAGGTGTCACAAAGCTCTGTGGCCCCTATGTGTGCATGTTGTTTCTTTCCTGGTTTCATATATGCAGCTGATAGAGATGATATGCCCTAAACTCAACAATGGACTTTATTCGAAGAATACAGAAATGAGTGGAAAAGCTTCTGTTGACTGTAATCTTTGAATTCTTAGCATAAATCAGACTAGCACTGATTGATCTAAACACATTTTGACACCTAAAGATTCTATGATCTTAGTATCTGGGAGTGATAGAATTGGCCACGGGCAGATGGGTGTTACCATTCTAAGTTTTACTTTCTCCATTTGAGTTGCTTCATAAAACACTCATGTATACTGTGTGTGTACTCATTTTTTAAATGACATGCAGCAAGCAAGCAAGCATCCACAGTGATCCCTAAGGCTTCTCTCCTAAATGAAATAGTAGTGTGGGATTTTTCTTTCTAAATTACAAGCAAAGAAACCTGTTACATGTATATGTGTAGGAAAGTGTGTATGTGTGTGGGAATACACAGGCACACATGCTTATTTTGCCAGTAACCTGCTACATAAAGAAAAAAGTATTTCCTAGCTGCTCATCACAGGCTACTTCTACTCTGCCGTTACAGGTGTGACTGTAGTGTCTGTAGGCACATCCAGTCTAGCTTCAACCAAAAGCAGTCAAGCTGTAGCAACATGGATTTCAGTGCATGCTAAGTGCTCAAATATGCAAATAGCCTGCTGGCTGCCTCTCTGCAAGCGCGCTCTGGGACTGGTAATATGCAGCTTTGCCATCATTCATACCACTATGACTGGTATGCTAGCTATGGACTGCTTGCAGTCACAAATTCACACCTCTTCTTACCACAGAGACAAAGCCCAGGTGGATTATTTGGAAGACAGTGTCTTGTTACAATTTTCTGTAAATGTTAAAATGGTCTTTTTTGTAATGATTTTGTAAAGGAAAGAAGCCACAAACGACTATATTGTGGACTCTAATACAGTTTCAGTGTAGCCTCTAACACTGGGTAGAGTGCAGGAAGCACATGGATTAATTGAATATGGGTCAAAGAACTGTATCCAAAGAGTCTACCTGTGCTCCTGCTTCTGTCATTTCTGATGCTTGAAAAGCTGTTGCCTCCACATGTTCTGCTTCAGATGCCAATGCATGCTCTAGGGAGAAGGACATACTTTGCATCTATGCATATCAAGATGAGAATAATCAATCAGTTTTAATCCCACCTAAATAAAGTGTTTGGAAGATTGAAGTTCCAGTTCTTTTGCAAATGAATTATTTTGTGTTAACTGTTTTCTGAGCATCCCTGCCTTAAAAAATAAAGAATCAAAGATAGAATAAGATCCTGTATTTTTCACAGTCCTGTGATAATGGAAATAGGATATGGTATAACTCAATAAAATCAGATTTTCTCTGTTTAGTTAGAATACATTTCACTGAAATAGTTCAGGATCAAAGACCTGCCTTCTCATTAAAGAGGGAGAAAAACAAGCCTTGTTGTACTAAAAGTGTGAATAGTAAATAATCTGGCCATGTAATTCTTTATAGAAATAGTGAAATATACTCCCTAGACCCAAATGTTTAAACTTCTGCAGTTCTTATGCAGATTAGGTAGTTGTTTGCCTAACTGCCAGCTGTGAGTTCAACTGCCAAAAATGTGGATTTGCAGGTGAATAGAAATACACATTTTAGTAATGGTGGCAACTGTACCAAATTGAGATTATAAATTGCTGAATGCTTTTTAAAAAGTCACGTTGCTAAAGTATATTGCACACATTTCTTCTTTTTTTTTTTTTCAGCAAGCTATAGTTTCACACACATTCTTTGAAAATCTGTAGGATTGAATGGTTCTAGAAACTGCAAAGCTCACTTTAAAACTTCAGTTTTTCAGATAATAAAATTTTACCTATGCATAGCTTATATCCTAAATTAGTGTTTGATATTGTTCTCTGACCATTGGTGCTGACTTTGTGATCATTTTCCTAAATCATCCTTTTGTATTTGAAGGCAAAAGTTACTACTTTGAAATGAAATAGCAGTGGAATAGTATCAGATGTTTGGCTGAACACACTTTAAGTAACCAAAAATTTGCTGGTGTATCCCCTGCTGGAATACCTGTATTTTTTAAAACGGGGAGGGGGGAAGGGGATGGGGGAGCAGAATTAAAATCACCGCCCTTGTTAGTACCTATATGGCAGCAAAATTGGAAGTGAAATGGAAAAGTACCAGAATAAAGGTCTAATAATTTATTCTATTTAGGGAACAAATGTAATGCATTTATTTATTTATTTATTTTCCCCCAATGTAGGCTAAGCTAATTTCGTGAAGTGTGGGGGCAGGGAGGAAAAAGGACCCTAGTAAAGATCTAATGATATAACTATTCTAATTGTTAAAGCATATCGACATTTAAGTTCACATATTACGGTTTTGGGGGTGGGAGAGCTTGGTTTGGGTTTTTCGTAAAGTGCTAATTTGGGAATGTCTATAAAATAATTCGAAGAACATATGTAAAATGTGATCGGGGAGCTGTGTTAGAATTCAGGTTGAACTGAATATGGAAACATTCTTTTGCTCTTTTAAGCCTATTCTTAATTTTTCATTCAAGTAATGAGAAATTGAGCTTTAAAAAAGGCTGCAAATTCTTTCAATTTTTGTCTTACAGTCTGTAGTCTTTCACGTGTTTTGTAAGTCGTCTTTTGCCATTTTGTATTATCTCTAATTAAGTAACATTTTCAGTACAATGTATTTTGAATATTCTGTACATTCTCAGTTTTTCAAGAAATAAGCTTATACGTTGTGATACATAAAACAAAAGCATGAAAGACACAAGAATGCAGCTGTTTATTACTAGCTGATGAAGAATTAAATAACTTTTTTTGGACCATCTGCAAAGCTTACTCATGTGGCCTCTGCTTTTTACTGTTGTAAAATGTAGCTTTTGAATTAGTGGTGAATTGGAGCTCTGAAATTATCACTACTAATCACATATTGTGAAAGAATGGAAAATATACTATTCACAGAATCTCTAACTATTGCTTGATTTTATGGTTGCTGTATTCACTTTCTATGACAGTGGCATATTCTGACATATGTTATCTGTTGCTTTATCTCTTCTTAATTTCAAGTGCTAGTAACGGTATGCCCCTAATCCAAGGTTAGGAGATGAAAAGGATTAATCTAAATGGAGTCACAAGGTTTTCTCCTCTTCCGTCGCTATGGACTTATAGCAGACAGCCCTTGGCAGAGTAAGGGAGAGTCATGAGAATCACAGAGTCTTTGGAAGCAGTAGCAAATTGGAACAGGAATGTATATCTGACTTTTTGTTCTGAGTGCTGCTGTTCTCTAGCTGAGAAAAAAATTATAGGGAGCTGTGGTTAAATTTTGTGTGTCTGTGGGATCACAGAATGGTTTGATTTGGAAGGGACCTTCAAAGATCATCTAGTCCATCCCTCTGGATAGCATTAAAGGAGCAAAAGCATTTGTCTGATTATGCAGCAGCCCAGCTGCAAAGGGTCGGTTTAGTATCTCAGGACTGTGGGACTCAATTCACCTGTGAAACACATAGGAGGGAGGGAAGGGCATGGGGGAAACTTCTGTTGGTGCTCCCCAAATTTGGTGTGGTTTAGGAACTTCCTGAGGATGCACTTCATGCTATCATCCAGGTCATTAAAAAAAACATTTATTGGTATTTGCCTCTGTATTCATCTCTGAGTAAATTAGTTGCCAGTTGGACTTTGTACCACTGATCATAGCTTATTGGGCCTGTTGGCTCAGATAGTCTCTCACCCACCTTACTGTGCACTTATCCAGTCTGTATCTCACCAGTTTGGCTAGAAGGACCTATTAGCAAACTATGTTGAAAATATTTGTAAGGTAAAGGTAAGCAATATCGCTGCCCTCCCTTTATGCATCTCATCTCATAAAGGCAGTTAAGTTGGTCAGGCATTACTTGCCTTTGTTAAGCCGTCCTTTCTGTTTCTAGTCACCTCTAGTCTTTCATGTGCTTTGAAGTGGTTTTGGGAAGGATTTACTCCATAGCATTACTGATAAATACAGGGGCTGCAATTGTGAAGCTTCCTCCTACTTCCTTTTCTTGATCAGGTGGTCTGCAGCAGATGCCTACTATGACATCACCCATGTTGCTTTGCTCTCTGGTCCATACTATAAGCTCTCAGCTGACTTGCTTCCATTGTCCTCATTTTTCCGTTACCTCTGAGCTTCTCTCCTTGCGGTTCCTGAGCATGGAGGGCTGAAGCACTCCAGGCTGCTCAAACTGGGCAGCAGTCAAATGGAGCCAAGGTGTGGAGGGCAAAAGGGGGAGACATGCTCTTGATGAGAGAGAAGTACATCTTTTCTGAAATCTCCCGATTTACTTCCCCTTCCAACTGACCTTAATCTTCACCATTTGCTACCAAAGATAGTCAGTCCCTTCCCATGAGATTGCTCTCCCTTTACCCTGTGTGCAGATCTTAGAGCCAAAAGGCCAGGTATGCCCTCCTCATTATCCAAAGCCCAGGTGGGAATTTGAGAGCAGGAAAACAGGGCATATCTGCAAAAATGCCCAAATTCGTGTAACTCTAGCTTTATAGGAACCCAAAACAGGAGGGACCAGAGTCACATCTGTGTGTACGATCAAGTATGTGGAGCACTCTACAAAAATCTAGATGCTGTCTTTGAAAGCAGTGTTTCTGGGAGCAGTGCACCTCCCCACCCAGCCTGAAGATCGCAGGTCACAGCAGAGCTCACTGAGAGGGGAAAGTGAATGAAGAGGATGGGATCTAGTCCAGGGAGCTGAAATTGGCCAAGAGAGTTATCCAGGGCTCTTGGAAAAGCATTCTGACTGCAGCCAGCTACACTGACAAGGAACATTTGTAATGAGGAATGCATCTTGCACAGAATGCTTTTGTTTTGGGGGAAAGGGAGTAAAAGGCACCAAAAAGAGGATAGTGAAGAGTATTACTTGTCCGCTGATTGAACTTGTGTCTCCTGAGGGTTGGAGTACTTGGTGATCCATAGAAAAGGATTCTTCTATTATGTGTGAGAGCTGCTAAACATATATAAGAGGTGCTTGACAACAGCCTGATATGTAACTCTGAGAGAGGGAAGAGTTCTATGTATGCAGTTAGAGAGCCAAGTAATATATGTGAATTATACCTTTCTTTAAAGCAGCAGTCCCAAGAGCTTTGGCTTTTTCTGATTGCACCTTCAGTATTTGGGATGGAGTGACTAAAATAAGATCTTTTCTATTGTTTGTCACCAAAAGACACAATCCTTAACCCTCCAAGCACACATCCCCCCCCCCAGAAAAAAAAAAAAAAAAAGAAGAGAGAAAGCTCTGCTGAGGCTGATGTTGTTCTCTGGTGAGCTACTTTTAGTCAAATGTAATTTGAGATGGAAAAAGAGAATTTCTGATTTCAGTAAAAGGTTGAGTAGAGGGCAAAAGGGTCCGGAACAGTCCATATATTTAGGACTTTCATTTGTGTATTTTCTTGAAAACTAAGCTTTCAAAATATTCTTGATGTGGAGTTCCTTGCTTTAAGGAAAAAAAAAAATAAATTGTGTGTATTTCTGGATATGGTTCACGCAAAGGTGTGCACGTTTAGAAGAAATTGAGTATTGCAGAGAACCAGATGTTGTGACAATCCCCAGCTGGGGTTTTGGCATCTAATGGCTATAGTCACCTGGTATGAGCTAGAGCAGAACATGGTGTGCTCGCCTCCTAAAGTGAGACAAGGTCTGCACAGGGGAGTTGAGGTTGAGCTTTCATCATTGGCTGTTAAGTTGTATTTAAAGTGCATAGAGAGGTATTCTAATATGAGTATTACAACCAAGAATGGCATTTTTTAAGTTAGTGGAGTTAGAAAATTGTGAAGGGATATAAAAGATCATGGTTTGACCTCCTGTTATAAAATAGTTAAATAGCATTGACTGTAAAATATTACATTAAAACATTAAAATGAACTTCATTATATTCTGTCACAAAATGAAAAATGTACTTGAATGCATAGATTAAAATAACTCTTTTATTAATTTAAGGCTCCATGGTTCTCCCAGGATGTCATGGAGTCAGGAAGTGTAATAAAAAGCTGACTTTACTATCAGGACCTCTGATGGCTTAAGGATATGTAAACAGTTCATAAGGATCGACAGATCCCAGTTGGCTGCACACCTGAACAGCCTCATGAAAATGTTATTTCAGGTAGCATCTAGTTAGTTTTAACCAGGATTTGACATTAGTCAAAACTCAGTTTAATTCAAAGACTTTGCTGCATATTTTAAGAAAGCAAAGCAAAGGATTCATGTGAGAAAAGTTAGACTGGCTTTCAGAACAACAAACAATTTCTGAACTGGAAAGCAGAAGTAATTAATAAGTGAGCTTTGCTGGTTTTGTTACAAACCACTATGAAGGGAAAGGAATCAAATAAATGAAGGCCCTGAGGAACCTGGCATAGATCTGTTCTAAGATCCCATTAGAATGCAATTCAGGAAGTTGGCTGACGTTATATTTGCCGTGGTTATCACTGGCATACTGTGTATTATTTATTTCTATCAGCTACTGAATAGAGATATAGAAACATATGCTGTCAATTATATTGAAATCTATTTTCTTCTGTGTCTGTGGTTTTGGTATATGGTTGAGTTCCACGGAAGTCAAAAGCAAACCACTGTCCCAGCATGGCCTTAGGTTACTGAGGAAGCAGAGGGAGAACTTAAGATATTGACTGGCTGCGTTTATTAATGTTTAGCACTTTTCATACTTCTAAGTAAGCATTTCTAAAGGAATGGTAATTTTGGCCAGATTCCAAGTGGGCAGATTCATTCTGGCAACCCTTATTGTTCCGACAGCTTCAGCTGAGTATGTAGTCTTGCTCCTATCATCGCCTTTCCTTCATGAATATGCTAAGTGGTAGTGCTTAGAGATGCATTCTCACTCATTCTGTGCCACCCTGCTTATATGGACATTTATGTATCCATGTGGTGAACCGGATTAAAGAACCTGTAAACTAACTCAGTAAAAATCACTTTGTCATTTTAACCTTACTTATTCCCAAGGCAGGTGATGGTGCAGGGTGGGAATACAGTACCAGTGTTGAGGGGAAAGTGTTTTTTTTATTTTTTTTTTCCCAGCTGTAATGTTAGTCTGTGCCATTTTAATGTGTTTGTGTGGCTAGGATCTTGTTATTTATTCCTGTACACAGCTCCCAAATACAACATTTTCAGTAGTGTATGAAATGATATCTACATTCACTGATGTCCAGCTGTTTCAAGTGAAGGGCTAAACATATTTCAGAAAAGTCAAGGGGATGCAGTCTGTTCTGAAACGGATTTCTACATCTGTTCTGTTTGCTTTACATGGTTCTTTTTGCTTTTGTTCTTTTTGGGGAAAGAGAAAAAAAATGTTACATCTACACCACCCACACCTCCCTCTGAGTGTTGTATGGAGAATTCACTAACTAATACAGGTATAATTAATATACTTCCACGCCTCGTCCCTAATGTATGTGTGCGTCCTGGAGTCTCAGTCTGATTGTGAGCTCACTGCATACCAGCAATTTCCAGTTGGCTTATGGTGATGTGTGAGTACCAGGGCTAACACCACATTTGTCTTTCAGTCTCCAACAGAGAAGCTCAATGCACTTTCTTTTCTCATTTTTACTTTCTTCCCACTCCCCCATCTCCTTCCCCTCCCCCCCCCCCCCCCCCCCTTGCTTTTTGCTTGCTTGCTTGGTTGTTTTTTTTTTTTCTGGCTATTTTATCTATGTTGGGGGACGGAGAACATCCTTGAGGAAATATGCCTTAAGACCAGGTCACCTCAGCTTTCTCAGCTTTCGTCAGACCTGCTGAGAGACAAGCTGAATGGCAACTGTTTTATGTGTCATGATATGGTATGATGTGCTGTGATGCAGAGCCAGTCAGAAAGCTGATAAGCACTCATGGTGAAGAAAGGAAAGCAGCTTTTTGGAACATTCCCAGCTCATATGAGCATTGCTTCAGCAGCTGCAGTAAAAGCAGTGGGAGGCAGCATCCCATAGCAATGAGACTGATTCAAGTAGTTAGGTTTTAAAAGTATGTGGTGCAGGGATTACATCTTCTGTTCAACATCTTTATCGATAGGCTCTCAGGACTGCAGTTTAGGTACACTAGAGCACAATATCACCTAACCCACAGGTTGGACTTGCTTGCATGGGACTGAATCGTAAATTATGATTTATTCAAGAAATCCCTCTGTAATCTCATTGAAATTAATGGATAACTTTTATGAATACACTTTGCAAGTTTGGGATCTGTGAGGATTTGAAACTGTATTACGTAAGCTAAACCTCAGAACAGTTTTTCTAGCAGGCTAAGTCTGTGGGTCAAGTTAGTGTTGTGCTCTTGATTATACTGGAAATTAGTGGTAGGGCTGAAATTAGAAACTGGGATCACTGACAATCAGCCTCTGATATCGGCATTATTTGTATAATTTAAATATATAAGCACGCTCAGCATGCCCCAAAAGCATCTGCCAAAATACGTAATACAGATCTTTGCAAAAGGATGAATGATAGTAGCTCATGTTTTACACTCAGAGGCTGATATTAACTGCTCAAACAAGAACCACGTTCCAATATTGCAAGATAAAGTGCAGATCCAAGGGCAAAATTTGGCTCTAAAGAACTGAATGGAAATTATTCTTAGAAAGGCTTCAATTATCTCCACAGTAAAACTACTAGAATCCTCATTTTCGTCACTACAGACACTTGATGAGAGTAGCAGATGGCCACACAAAGCATCCATGCTATTTTATTTGAGATTTTAATGTAAACTGAACTTGTAAAATATTTTAAATAAGACTTTTAAAATAAGCACATGAATTCTTAGTTTTTGAAAGCTGTAGGTCTAAACAAATCTTGAAGTAACCTGAAAATGAAACTTCTACCGTGATTTAACTTCTTCTTGTTACTGTCACAGCGACATGACTTTTTACAGTCTAAATCTCTTCCTAATGTTTATTCTTTTTGAATATCAGACTTATACCTTCTTTTATGCTTTTAATAAAAGACTCTAAAGCTGTTTAGTGGTTTTGGCATTTCAGTTAAAAACTACACAGTAGGAAAGGTTTCTTCTGCTTGGCCAGAATTCTAGCACCAGCTTTGGGCTCTTTGTTGCTTTCACTTTTCAGGGATGCTGAAGGCAATTGTGAGACTCCTGTCATTTCATTTCTCTGTGGGGGACAGTCACAAACTGGAGGATGGGTACATGTGGGTGTATCTTCAGTAACTACTGCCACACATTGTATGACCATAATGGGCAAGATCCTGTTTTGTCATGTCAGTAGTATCTTTCAGTGGGCTAGCAGTTTGGCAATTGGCATTTGCACCTTATTAAAGGTGTAGTAAACCCTGTTGCTCAGTGAAGTCCTAAAGTGCCTGCAAGGCATTAAGCATCACAAAGATACATGACTCCTGCATTATGAGAACGCTTCAGCTGCTTTTTTTCCCTTGCTCTTAAGAGCACGATTTTTCCCATCATGTGTTTTTGAAGTAGTCATTCCTAAGAATACAAATAATAGCTGTATAAGCTGAAATTACAACGCCTGCTGTTGCCAACAGTCACAATTTAATTATAAAGATTGACTGTGTATCTCTTAATCCCTAAGTAGAGATGAAAAGGTATGTGAGGTATGTTATATCCAGTGTACAAAGGAGTTTAGAAAAAGACAGCAAACCCGAAAACTCTGGTCTAAAAAGAGTACTAAATAGGCAAATTCTCTGAGTGAAGACAAAGTGTCTCATAAAGGTTACTTCAACATAAGTTTATTAAAGTAAAATTTAATGTGTTTTATCCTTCTGGGCTTTTGTTCTCCATTCACTTTTTTCCAGACATTCAGTCACATTGTTGAGATGAGCACATATTCCAATCAAACAGTTATAGGATTATTAGTACATGATTCCCACTTGACAGCAAAAGGTTGGAGCTTTAATTTGTTCAGCTGCTGTGAGCTTGCTGAAACAACTGTGTACCAAAAGGAGGATTCCACCATTTTTTCTCATTTTGTTTTTCAAATATTTACTTTTATGAAATCACTTAACACTAAGGGTCTGTATTTACCATTGAAATCAATGGAATTGGGCAGGCACATCTGGTGACAGGATTAGACTCTGCTATTTTTTATTTTTTTTTTCCCTGCTCTTAATTCTTCAGTTGCAGGAGTTGCCAGAACCAGCATTTAAGAAAAATGGAAACCCTGTCATTTCTTCATTCAAAATGTATCGCTTTGGCTTAGAAGTTTTTCCATATTGCAACTTTACAGTTGTTTACCTGTCTATTTTGTAGTAATAGCAACAACTTCAACTGGTACCAGATTGCGTATTTATATCACAGATCAGGCTGAAAATTCATTCTTTTCCAGAGAGGCAGAAAGATCATGTAAAACTGGTGACCACATGTTGACAGGCTGCATGATTTAACAAAACCAGAGGCAATCATTTAAAAGAAAAATGTTTTATTTTCTGCCAGCAGAGTATAATGGAGAGAAATTGGCTGGTATTATTTTTAAAAATTGCTCAAATCACTGTAGTTAGTATAAAATTGTCTCTGGAACTATTTCCTGTAAGTTAACCAGACATATGATTGTGTCTTTTCTATTTTGAATACTGAAGCTCACATTTCATCTGTCTTGTGTAGAGCCCGTCAGGTATAATAGCTCTTTGTGATGGTTCTTTCTTTTCTTCTTTCTTTTCTGTAGCTAGCCCCCCACCCACAGACCTAATACAATTGCTAGTTTTAAGCATCACTCAGTATTTATTACTAGCAGTCTAGCAGTCATTGCACCTCTTTCCCCTTCTGATGAGCTTGTGGATCTATCAGCAGATAAATTCAAGATTAACTGTGGTATTTATGGGTTTGTATTGGTTTTATTTCCTCTTGTCGCCAAAGTATTTTTGGTTTACCTGGCTAAGGTTATCCCTATGATGACAGGTTTTACACAGAGTAAGGTGATATTTTCAGACACAACTTCCAGGGCACAACTTCCAGCCTTTTCACTAGGAGCAGGATTATGTCAGCGCTGTGTTATTTTGAAAATTCCACCTTAATTGTTCTGTATGTTTTGAACATCTGTGTGAATAATAGCTTTTGAGGATTATATCAAGAATTTATTATGAAAACCATGGTCACAGAAACATTTTATGACAGAGGCTCACTTAGTGTATGTGTCTGGGTATACGAAAAATCCTGTACTTGGGAAATGACTTGAAATGGAGAACATGAACGTCATGAATGATGCCATTACTGGTGGGTTTTGAGGCCTGGGCGTACTGTCCATGTTGAGCAACAGTACTGGTTTGATCGCTAACAGCAATCTGAAAGGTTTCAGCAGCCTTTTAGGAGTAATAATATTCTGCCACAAGCTCATCTATGACAAATCTGTTGTTTGCTCTCAGCAATTCACACTGGTGCTCTTAAATAGTCTCCATACCTGTTCAATTTCACAGGTCAGCCTCATGATGCTGTAGTGGTCAGAGCACTAGGTAAGATGGCCAAAAGGTTAGACGAAGAAATGCTGATCCAAATCAGATGAGTTTAAAAATGAAATAATTTTAAAGCATCATACTGTGACTGTATAGAAAGGGAATAAAGTTGTCTTAATCTTTCTTTCTTTTTCTTTCGTTCATTTGTTCTTTCTTGCTTTCTGTCAGTCTGTCTCTTGCTTTCATTTGCTTTGTTATTATTCATGGAACTGTTCTGAACAGGTCCAGTCAATCCAAGTGTCCCATGCAGGGAAACGTGGGTGTCTTTCTGAGGAATTTCAGTTTGTTTGGAAAACAGAAAAATATTAAATGCATGTGTTGTGCTGAGAAACAAGAATGTTTCTGCTTGTTTCTGAGTTGTGCTATTTTACACCAAAAATTCTGAGATAGTGTAAAAGAAACTCTTGCCTGCTTGTCTTCAGAGCAAGTCATTACTTCACCCTTCAGATAGAAAATGAAGAAATTATTACAGAGAATCTGTTCAGGTTAGACTGAGATAATTTTGCAGAGATTGTATCTGAGAATATATGTTTGTTTCTGGCATTAATGAATTAATGTTTTTTTCTCATTTTACATGTTCTGTAACCTATAGAACTTATCAGGTATGTTTCCATTTCTGAAACATAAATATCGTCCCTGACCAGGAATAGCACACAGGAAGAAATAGAACTGATGTTGTAGTTCATAGTTATATCCTATTGCCTCTTTGTCCTGTGAACTCCAAATTGAAAGACTTAAATTTTCTTATGAGTAGCAGAGCACTATAGCCCAATATAATGCTATTTCAGGTATGGACTAAAATAATCTTTAAATATATCAATTGGAATATTAAACATGGAAAATTGTTTCCTACTGATTGCTATTAGGTTCAGTGTTGAATTTTTTTTGTTTTTTGTCAGAAAAAAAAGACTGCTAAAATAAAGACTGGAAAACATACAATGACTGAGTTTCTTTAGTCAATCAAGTGTCTTGTCAACAGGAAGGTTAAAAGGGTGGCTTGATCATGGCTTGTAATTACATAGACAGGAAGAAGATAGCAGATACTTGGAGTTTCTTTTGTTTAGTGGACAAAGGAATTGCAAGATTCAGTGACTGAAAGCTGAATTCAGCAAAGTTGAAACTGGAAATAACCCACAAAATGTTAATGGTGAGGCTAATTTAAACATTGCAGCTGTTTAGCAGTAGAAATTCTTTACTTCTTGGAATTTCCAGATTAGGATTGATACTTTTGCAAAAGAAACCATAATTGCTGGGTAATGTTATATGTGGCCTGTCTCATTATGAAGATAGTCCTTAGATAATAATAATGTTCCTTTCTGATCCAGACCTGTAAGACTTTGCAGGAAGATGCTTTACCTGCTGAGCTATTAAGAGGCTACTAGAGGCAAGGAGTTTTTCAGAAGGGGATTTTAATTACGGATTTTGCTTTTTCTTGTTATTTGCTGTCACTCATATGTCTTGAGCTCTGTGTCTGGTTGCCCCTTTCTGAGGAAGTGTTTTTCCAAGGAGCTTTACTACTTGGTGGAGGTGCATCCTGA
The DNA here is from genome assembly GCA_009867235.2 of Psittacus erithacus. Lineage (NCBI taxonomy): Eukaryota > Metazoa > Chordata > Aves > Psittaciformes > Psittacidae > Psittacus > Psittacus erithacus. The sequence continues at coordinate 47,537 of WYDI02034211.1, read as the reverse complement.
GCAGCTGTTGAGCAGTATTTCAGAGCACTGATAATTTTAATGTCTTCAATATATGCAGTTTGATGGATGTAGGCTATTGCGACTCTTGCTTGCAGTTGCATATTACTGAAGAAGGTAAGTATTGCTTAGGACGTAAGATTTATGTCTCAACTGTTAAAAATTCGAAGCTTTTGGTTAAGTGTTTTTTTGGTGTTTTTTTTTTTTTTTCTTTGACAGTTTCAGGATTGTAATTGATTATGCATGTGTTTAAGGAAAGGTTTTAGCATGTCACTACTTTGGACAAAAAAATGCTTTTAGTATCAGGTCTTCTCTGACTAATAAAACTGGTGTCTGAGGAGAATTGGTTTTGACTATACTAAATCTGAAAACCTTATTTAGAAATTAAGATCTTGGGTCTCTACAAGTGCCTGAAAACTAAAATATATAGGGACATACCTCTAGCACAGCAATTACCACCGTGTGAGGCATTTCATGGTCTGGGTTGAGTGCATAACCTCTGACAGTAGACTCTTCTTGGCATTTCAGGAAACAATGAGTCTAATAATGTATGTGGCCAGTACTGATATCTGTAAATGGAACAAGGAGGAAGTTACCTTCTTTCTGCAATCAATGTGGGTTTCATCTTTATCCCACTGTGTCAAAACTGCTGACAGTATCATGTCTTTTTATATGACCTGTCTTTGTGTTAAGCACCTAAAATTCACACAGTCATAAACATAACTAAAACATAGTTCCATGAATTTTTATCTATGTGCACATAAAATTTCATTTTGGGGAGTTGCATGAAAGGTTGTTTCTTAAGGTTATAACAGACTGAAAGTAGAATGAATTATCAACCTGTTACACAGTGCTGCTATAATGCACTGAAACAGGATGGTGCAGTAAGTGGGATTTTTTTCTTTTTTTTTTTTTTTTAATAAAACGTTAAGTATAACATTGATTGTTTTGGGGACTAAGCTCTAACTGCTATGTAGGTTTTCTTTACTCATTTATTATGAATGGAATGAAAAGTGGAATGGGAGAAAGGGGACAGTATGGATTTTTTGTGGGTTTCTTGGGTTTCTGGGGCTTGTTAATATATTTTGTAGCACCTGAAGAAGCTATTTTAAGGTCATAAATTATTTAGCTTGAATCTGCAAGATATCCTTTTGTAGCCTCTGATTGCCCTCAAAGGCGTGGCGACCTGGTTCAGGAACAGCATGGGACCCCACCTTGGGTCTTGCGGGCCATCAGCTCACAGACACCAACGGGGTGGACGGCAAATGGCGTTTATTCACGAGCAGCACAGCATTATATAGTACGGGTGTACAACGTCACTTCTGTCTGCTCACGTCGTAAGCTAAACACTATTGGTTATCTGCAAGGCCAACACACTACTGACTCTCAGGGAGAGGGGCCCTATCTTTCCGTACAGCGTGACATCTTCCGATCGCCAAGCCCTAACTGCCCACATCCTTTGTTATAAGTTATCTTTTTAAGATAAGTAAAACCTGAAAGTTTGTAATTAGAGTTGAGGAGAGACTTGTGGAACACTGTGCATGGTAATATTTTGCTTTGTGAGGCTTCTTTTTACTAACTTGTAGACTATAATGCTAGTTGTGTGCCAGTAGAAACACATACATAGGGTTGCCTTGCCATTCTGCTTAAAGTCTGGGGAAAGGATCCCTCTTGCTAAACTAATTGTAAGATTTTGAAGTATTTGGCAAGTCTCTTATGTTCCTTAGGAAGTAAGGACATGTAAGTGTGTCCTAATTCCTCCAAAACAACAGGTGGCCTAAAAATTGCACATTTTATTCTGTTTGATGGGTTACTGTTTTCTGGCTAGACTTCTTTTTTCCCAACTTTTTGTGCCCTTTGCCAGTGTTTGCATGACAGTTGCAGAGTTGCCACTTGTGCCAAAGGATTAAGTAGAAAGTTAGTGTAGTCCCTTTGCAAAGGAAGTCAGTGGTGATTGTAGCCTGTCCTGGAATGTACAAGCAGTAATAAAAGTTATTTCACTGATGGTACAGTAAATGAGACACCTACCTGTGAAAACGTTGCTGTCTTGTGCTCTGCTGAAATTAGTTTACTCTACAGTGCTCAGGGTTAAAGCTAGGAAGCTAAAAGTGAAAGGCCATGCAGCTCTTTCATACACTACTGAGGCAGCAGTTCAACAGCTAATGCTGGACCTTGGAGAGCGGAGCTTGTGCTTCCGGAGAAATGAGCTTCCATAAATCTATCAGTAAACTTCTAGAGACTTGCACAGGCAGCAGGGTCTTCCTAAAATGGCAAAAGAAAAGTTTTGCACGCACTGCTTGGTTTTGAGCATTCAGCAGGCTTACCGACACCACCACCTGCATGGTGTCAATGCACAACAACCTGCACTTGTTTTTGCTTGCTTTTTTTTTTTTTTTAAAGATATGCTAGATGTATTTTTTAAACAAGGTAGCTTGAGTATCAATGGCAGAATGACCTCTATCAGCACAGGTTTTATCACAGGCAGCAAAAAAAATGCAGAGCTTAGGGCTGACATTGGTCATGAAGCTCATTTTCTGTCCTATTGAAGTTACAGTGTTGTCAGTTTTAAGACAGCTCATTTTTGTCTCTGTAAACTGCAGTAGCTACTTTGGATTGCAGTGCCAGTATATCCTGTATTCCTTCAACGCTTCTTTACAAAAGGTCTTATAAAGGCTGCCATTGGTAGGGCTTGAAACTACAACTTGCATCTATTCAGCATAGATCCGTCATTGTAAGTATAACGTTTAGATGGGAAGGGGAGAATTAGGAGATGATGAGGATGATAATTGTCAGAGTAGGTAGGGAGATAAAGCACGTTATTTTCTTCAGAATGGGTCTTGGTATTATAGTAATTGAGAACACACCACCATGAGATTATTTTTGTTGCAGTAGTGAAGGAGAAAGGTTGGAATTCTTGCCTTTTTTTCCTGACTCTGGGAACTAAATTGGAGTGGATAGTTATAAAGAGCACAGCCAACTCTAACAAAATCCCTATTTAGGTCATCTCTAAAGAGCAAACATGGGATGTCTGAATACAACATTGTGCTCTTAGGCCTTTTGGCAGTAATAAACTGCATGGTATAGATAAACTACCTTGTGCAGACATAGCTTAAAAAAAAAAAATTATTTTTTTTTTTTGTTTTTTTAGCTGTGTAACTGTTTGTGCCAGAAATGTCGTGGGAAATAAAGCCTGTAGCTGATAGAAATGTTCCAACAAAAAAGCCTGCAATAGCTCTGACATAGGTGAGGAAAAATCACAGCTGTTTACTCACTCTTTAAAATATTAATTTAGAACCAGATCAAAAAAACCTAATCTGAAGTGTTCCTTCGTAAGTACAGCACTCACAAAAGGGGTATAATCAGAAATTTGGATTCTGTTTGTTCATTTCAGAGTGATTTATTTATGTAGTAACTGCTACTTAGCCCAAAGCGTAAAGCTTTTGTTCAAACTGCGGTGTGCTATATAGCATATTTAATATGGTATATGAGATGGCGTATTTGGAGAACCTGGACTGAAGCTATTTGCTTTGAAATTTAAAGTACTATGTTTGCTTCAAGCAGGTAGATGTGACATGCAGTGACATTACGTCTCTCTTGTCCTCTTGTTTTCCCCACGTCACATAATGGGTGCTGGTTTTCATATGTTTCTGAGATTGCCAACATTTAGAGCTATAGTCACAAGCTAGCAACAGCATACCTGTGCTGTTTGTTTGGTTACCCATAGAAATACTACAGCAAAATCGCACTTTTCATTTTAATGCTGAATAAATTACTACTTTACATATTCAGTAGTATATTCTCCTGTCACATAACTCTTGTTGTTGTTAATTGGAATTGCTTATGCTCATTGAGGGAGGAATACTGTTCATTCTGTTTTGAATGGAAATCTGTAATCTTGGCTTTGTTTCTAAACTTCAGTCATGAGGAGAGCAGTACAGGAAATTGCTGCTGTTCCACCAAATTAGCTTCTCAGATATCCTTTTAATTGGAGACGATAACTCAGGTTCTTAGTATTTTGGGAAGCTGAACAATACAAATTGAAATACAGATATTTCCAGTAAGGGCTCAGTTCAAAGAAGGCTTTTATACACAGATGAGTCTGCTAACAAATAGCATGTCATATGATAATGAGACAATGTTTTCTTCCACAGTTTCACATTTCCTAACTGCGGTGCTGTGAAATAAGTGGAGTGTTTTCTATTCTCTCTTAAACTGACAAATCTCTGCTAGGGACGAGTGTGCCCACTGTAGATAGAACATAGGTATACAAAAAAAAGTCTAAACTCTCAATCAAGACCACACCACTTCCAAATGCAATATATTATACTTGTTCAGAACATTCATTTCCGCCAAAGTATTCTCTTTTTAATGTAATGACTTCAATTTATGTTTAAGAACAAGCAAACTATAGTACTTTGACAGCCGTTCGCACTTAATTTCTTTGCATTAAACCAACAGCATTCTTTTCCACCAACATCCGTTGTTAGGACAATGCTCTCAGGCAGAATTTATGAGAAATGGAATTATGTTACCAAGGAGATAGCATTTACTATAATGAAGAGTAGATCCTAGAAAATGGCCCCTTTTACAGCAGCTCAGAACAGAGCCACAAAAGCAATTGATTGGTCTTGGCATTTAGTCTTATATCAGCTGTGTCATCCATAGCTTCAGGAGTGAGAACACTAATCTGAAGTGACATTTCTGTTCTGGCGGGCTTTTCTGCCCTGATGAAAGCAATTACTTCATTCCTAAATGATAATTTGCAGGAGTTTCAACCACTTTAATTGATAATTTTTTGTTCTGAGAAGTTCAATTGTGAAGTGATTAGATGATTTGGTAAATAGAAATTTAAGGTGTGAAATGTACAAGTTGCTCCAAGGTAAAGTGCTTTTTTTTGCGTGCTGCAAAATTACTTGATAAAACTGCAGTTTCTCTATTATCATGAGGCTGGCAATTGCTTAGTTCAACATAGGAAGAAAAAGAGATCAAAACACTAGTGTTCTGTTTGTAGAGTTCGGGTTTGAACTTGTGTATCAGAGTTCACTTAATTGTTGCTAAATCGAAGTGTACATTAATTTTTAAAAGACTGTGTAGGATGGTGAGTTTGTAATCCTTAAAAACCTGCCAAGTTCCTATTATTATGTTTTAATCACTCACTTTGGAAGTAAATCCTGTTATTTGAATGCTGCAACAGAGGTGCTTATTGGCGATAAAACATTCAATTTAACGATTAGTTCGAGCATACACAAACTGTTTACATAATGAAAATAAAAGAAACCTGTCAAACAACAACTAGAAAACAACCTCAAGTCGCACTGATATAATAAAAAGCTTGTGTTGATATAGTTATTTTTTCGTAAGTTGCACATTATTTTTACAATAATTGTTAAAGCACATTTGGGAAAATGTATTTTTGCTATCTACATGGGAAAGAAGCTTTTTAATAGAACCAGTTCTGTGATATTTTCCTATGTAGTGAAAAAATAATGGTCATTTCATGTGTTAAATGAGAAATATAAAGCAAAAATGAAGGTCAGACTGATTTAGCACATCAAACAGTCTTTGTCAGCCAAGCTTAATATATCCTGAGTTTGTGGAACAAATGAAATTTTGCTGGTATGTTACACTTTGCTTCCAAACAACCATTACAACTGGTTTTATATATTGTGTGAGCATCAGACCATCAAACAGTGCATCTTTACTGACGTGTTGCTGCAGTGATGATCTACAGCAGCAATCTGCCATTTATATAAGGGCAAAATGTGCATCTATATTTAGTTGTGAAATTGGCCTATTATACTCTTGATGTTTACAGCGGCTAACATAAATTAATGATGACAGCTATGAGCAGTGCATTAGTTAAGCAGCAGAGTTTTTACATTGAACTTGAAGGTTCCAGCTTTAACTTCCAGCATATACTATGAAGCTTTCTTCACGCATTAAAGAAATTCTTCTGAAAACATTACTTTTTCTTGGGCAGCATTAAATGGCTTCGTTTTGAGGACTATCCTAGTGATGATAGTGTTAGATAATGGTTTCATTTATACTTTTGGCAAAGTTTTCCCCCATGAGACCAGTGATACTTGTGCTGTGGCAAAAATGAATGCCCCTGAAAAGTGTTTGCTTTTTGAAGGGGTCTGATTTGACAGACTTTGAACTTAGATGTCAGATATGCCTGGTCTGATGAAAAGAACAGTTTGTGGAAGCAGTATGGCTCACTAGGTTATGTCCTGCACTTTAACCTGAAAGTCTCCTCATGCAGTTCATGTCAGAGCAAGTATAGATACTGTGGTAACTATAGATTCCAGTTAACTATGACTACAGATCTGACAAGTATGCAGGTGTTCAAAGGTTCACAGGTTAAAATGCTGAAGTCTTTGATGAATTTTTGATAGATGAATTTTTAATACAGGTCGACCTTTTTCCTTTGAGGCTGCATGCTAGATTAATTGATAAATAGTGAGACTGAGCAATGTTCGGATCTCCTAAGCAAACAAGTAGAATAAATCCATAAAAATCTGCCATCACACTTCTCAGATGTACTTAAAAAAGAAAGAAGAGGGTAGAATTTATTGTGGCTTTTGATTCTCCTCCTTAACTCTTTTTTTGGAGGTTTTACCCTCACAAAAGTACTCTTCTTTTTTAAACAGTATAACTATTTATTATTGGTCTTGAAGTTCTTGTACTCTCAGTTCAGAAATAATCTCTGTGAAAAGGAAGTCTATGAATAGGACAGTTAAAAAAAAAAAAAAAAGCAAAGACAGAAAACATCAAGTCAAAAAGTTGTCTCAAAAGAAAAAAATCTCCAAAGATAGCAAAATTAAAGGTAAGCATATTAACATATTTTCAGTATCAATTTTTCAGAACGATGTGAGTTAGTCTTAGGAAGTTAGGATTTTTTTCTTCTGTTGATTCATGTGTACAGGAATGTTAACGCTCTCTCTTCATTCTTTTGTACTTGTATCTACTGAAAAAATATCCTGTTTCATGCATATTTGTGAGTTCCCTAGCATAACATTTAGAGAAACTGAAAGGTACCAAAAAGTCTTGACAATAGGAGGCTTTAGATATCGCCAATGTCATCACCAGTGGCTTCACTTTCTTGCTAGACTGGACTTTTCAACTGCAGTATGTACAAGTATGTAGTGCAGGTTACTCAGCTTTACTTCCTCCATCTTTCCATCTTTTCCTCAACCTAAATCTTTTTTTTAGTGTGAAAATATGCAATGCCCTGCAGGTGAATATCGACTTGGATTGAGAACTAGTCTTGAGATGTCGCTATTAACCAAAAAAACTAAGGCATAAGAAGAGTCACATAAAAGCAAAATAAAAAATATTCATAATAATTGGGTCATTTCAATATTGATGCTATTCCATTCCTTGAACTTCTAATTAAGTATAATTTTCCCATGGGATCAGTGAAATTAAACCAGATTTTCGTAGGCGAGAACGAGGCCTATGGGTGGCCACGTACAGGTCTAGTTGGACATTACCTTAATGAATTGCCCAGGCATTGAGTGAGCTTTTCTATGTATCCCTCATTATAAATGGGTTTAGCTGCCCATGTTGTTTGCGCTGGGCAGCTTGAAGTCCCCAGAAAAGATTTCCCTCAAGCATGTGGCTAAGTGAGGGAATAGGTAATAAATGATTCCTGTAATACATCAGAATGTATAGACATTCTTATTAGTTAAATTGTCATACTCATCCACTACATTGCACTGATAGAAGCAGAGAAATTATGTAACCAGGTTATTAAAAAAGGGGGAAGCATTGGGAAGCATTCTAAAGTTGATCTAAATATAAAAATATCCAAAGTATGACAATACTATGTCATGCATATTAACATAAGGTAAGAACAAGATACGAGGATCTTTCTAGTATATCTCATCGAATTGCACAAATTCACACCTGTGGACTCAGGAGCAGCATAAATTTATTTCCTTGCATAATATTACAGCTAAACTCAGTAGCATGTAAGCATTCTTCTATTTATATTGGAAAAGAGCGTACACGGAAGGCCATAAGTAGTCGAAAGTATCTTTCAGGGGATTGATGGGATTGGATCACTTAGCTCCAGTCCATTTTTTGCAAACATATTCATTGTGTGCTCTAACATTGCATGTCTTTTCCATGTATCTGATTTCTTTTCTGTGAAATGGATATAACATCGGTGACTATGGGCTTTGGAGAGTTAGATAATGTTTATAATAGTGGACCTTTTGATCCTTGAATTTAAAAGACCAGACTAATATAAAAATACACACACATGCGTATTGTTTCATTCTCTGCAAAGCTTGTTATAAACATTATTAGATATTGTTGAGTGTTATTTTTGTACTGTATCTGGTTTTGCTGCTACTAATCTGTATTGCTGTTAGAGGCTTAAGAAATTCGCTAGTGGTCGATAACAGCTAAATTAACAAGTACAATGCTATTTAGTATTACAAGAAAAAGTGCTCTGTTCTGGTATACTGTTGCACTTCTAAAGTTTCCCCTGAAATCAGGGGGGATTTCAATAGAATTATCAAAAATACTGTGCATCCTGTGTGAGTTTGCTGTACTTCTCTGCTTGTAGCTAATGAGAATGAGCAAAAGGTACAATGTAACGCTGCAGACAAGCTGTCCTTTGGCTGGTGCCATTATATCTGGAGCTCAGCAGCCTGTCTGTCCCTCAAACTTTGTTTTATGGCCATTTCCCCCAGTCCAGCCTCTGTTTGTAAAAAGTACAGTGAGGGTGCCTTACTGGTTCTGGTCTGTGGGGCTGAGCAGGGGGAGACTGACAACCCTGAAAAGCCTGACCCGGGGGGTCTTGCCTGCTGTAGGTTTAAGGGAACAGTGTAGGTGAAATGCAATGTGAGCTGCCTTTCTGAAAGTGGGTAAGCCTGCAATATGTCTGCTTCCAAGCTATATTTTTAAGTTGCAGACACAAATATTTACTTACAGCCACAACTGTTCACCTGTTTTCATTCAAAATGCAAGCTCTTGGAGTTAAATTATTTTACTGATTTTTACCACCCAAACTAAGACATGGAAGTGAGGTATTGATAATGCTAAAAAATCCTTGCAAATGTACATCAGCACATCTGTTGATCTGCTGTAACATGTTTGATTGCCATGGTATGCTGCAAAAATTAAGAACTGTGATTGTCCCATCTTTAAAGTGACAGATGATCTGTCAGACATGTAGAAGTTCTGGGTGTGCACACAGATGTGGATGCATATATATGCTTGTGAATATAAAATATCTGAAATGTTGTGACATAAAATATGAAGCAGGTGAAGTTTGGAATGACCACAAGCACAATGAAATCACAAGAGAGTTATGAGTACCAATAAAACTTTTATGCAACACCATATTATCATGTCTTCTGCATCTGCTGTGTCTTCAATAGAAAATCTACTTCAGAAATGTTGTGCACATCATTTTAAAATTATATGGTAGTATTTATTGTACCCTTTTATCTGTAAAAGCCAGAACCCCTTTATATCAGTCCACCTGGAAAGGCCCTTAAAGGAAAAATAATACATAATTTACAAACATACTAGCTAAAATAACACTAGTTTTCTGGCCATTAAATATCTGGTTTATATGGTTTTGCATCTCAGAATTATAAGAAGCTAGCAGCTGGGAACCTCTTAGTCCTTAGTGAACTCTGTATATGGAAACTGTTTGAGAAATGTGTCTTAAGGGAACTCATGAAGTTTCATCATTGTATGCTGACATCATCCTTTAACATCATACTGTGGTATGTGCTGATCCAAATATCTGAACTCCTCCACCGAAGGCAAAGAGGGAGCAATATGCCTTTGGGTATATTTCCCACTATTGCTTTCTTGTTGGTACAGTGGATAGCATATGTAGATTTGCTTATCTGTTGAGAAACCTTCTCTATCACGTAAAAGCTCTTAAACGTGCAATGCTTGCTGTCATGGTGCTTTCTGAATGTTTTTGAAATTCATTTAGTGAACATGGGTGTAGTTTCCCACGCTTGTATTTTTCTCATTAGTAGGAGAGCCTGTGGGTATTCCTAGGTTTTTGCAGCTTGATACTCTAGCAAATTCATTTGTGTGACCAAGAACCACCTCTAATCCAAAAGTCATCTGACAAGACCCAAGATGAGTTTTGCTCTTGTGTCTGTTGTGTTCTGTTGTTAGCTTCACACCCCTCTTTGCTAATGTCCTTTTGGGGTTATCAGTGCCAGCAGTTTGCTTTGTTAGGAGCATTTGATGATGAAGCTGATGTTGCCTATCAGAATCACAGGTGCCAGAGAGGATTAACAGTGATATTTAGGTCATATCTAATGAATTCCTGCATCCTGCTGAGGAAATCACTGCTCCCAAATTAAGGATGCATTGTATCAGCATAACAGCAGTGTCTGACACTACAAGTGTATTTACTTAATGGAATTAATGTAGAATAGAAATTAGGACTTCCATGCACACCTTGTCAGACACTGTTCCTAAATTTAGCTTAATGTACTCATGCCAAGAGAAGAGTGCTACGAGTTACAAAATCCTTGACTTGAGTCACACAGTGAAGCTCCCACAAATGACAATATACCAAATGGCTGGGAGGAAAAAACATGTTATTGGTAATTCTGTTTCTCAGAGGTTTCTTTTTTATATTTATTTTGTCAGATCCCCAACCCTTGTAATTTGGGGGTTTTTCTTTTTTTTTTTTTTTTTTTTTTTTTATATATATGGCTTTCAGATGATACTGTTTACTGACAGAGGTAGACTCACTTTTCAGCTTAACTGATTTCCATTGCACACTTTTAGTGATCCATTAATGCATCATGTAATTTTACATTGCAGTATATTACACAGTTTTGGCAATCTCCTGAACCCTGTACAGGACTTTATAAAATGCAGATCCAGTCTTTGGTGTTGCTAAGGAATAGTCTATCACCAATCAAATTCTTACCTTTTTTTTTTCCTTGCATATAGGGATACAGTTAAGTGCATTGGAAAGAAGGTGTAAACCTCTCGTTGCAGACTTTCAGATTAGATCTAGAAACTCAGCTCTTCTGGATTCCTGAAACTTGATTTGGGGACATGATGTCCTCAGGCTTGGCTTCTGGAGAAAAAAAGTGTGGTGACACATAGTAAAGGCTGTTCCCTGTGCCTTAAAAATGAGCTTTCACTTTGAGCAGTTGGGCAGAGGCACTTGCCTGTCTTTCCCTTATGTTACTGTTTTGGGTGTTTAAATTATATAGGGTATCTTACTGCACTGAAATTAATTTGACAGTTCACATCTCACACAGGTGTTGCTTTCAGGTGTCTGTATATACATAAAATGCTTCTATTGGCTAATGGACCTTTTGAGGGATTTTACACATCTATGATGGTAGATACTTTAAATTCAAAATTGGACAGAGATGCATCTGCAATGCACGTTGTGGAATCTTATTTTCCAGGTACTTTTATCCTAAAATATAACTTACAAATCTAGCTGCCAGTGGTCTATATAGAGTTCCTAAAGATAAGTCTGTACTTCAAAGTAGGATTCAGTAGGATGGTATATCCTGTGGGTAAGGGCATGCTGTTTCCTTATGTATCTTTATCTCACTATCCCTATTTCTTAGCCAGGCTTTTTTAAATATAATTTCTATTATTGTGGAATTATGTAGGAATATAATTTGTTAAGCATTCTCAGGGAAGTGTGATGGAGGGATTTCATTTGTGTGTTAAGAGCCCAGCTGATATGCCCTGTCAAGTCTGAGGTGGCAGAGACAGCCATGAAAATGCAGGCGGTTAAGTATACTAAAACAAGGAAACCTTTATATTATTTCTAAATTAGAAAGATACATAAATAAGGGTCTTGGAATCATGGTACTATATTCGTGTGCCTAAATGCTACTGATCTACTTCGTATGCCAGAGTGCTTTTGTAGATCTGGCCATTATGATTATTTTGCTGATGAAATCCAGGGTTACAGGAAGAGCTGTAGAAGCTTGAGAGAAGTATGTGCTGTTCCATTATACACTGAATTCTAGCTCTTTTGTAAGACAATTAGTAGTTAATGGAATTGTGGTTGTAGATTCATTAAATAAATAAATAAACAAAGCAAAGGAAAGATAGGAGTCTTTGTGAGAGATGAGAACAGTTTCTACTCACCTTACACAGTGATTAGCAGACACCAACCCCAGCATCATCACCAACCTCTATGTACCAAGGCAGAGGTATGGGCAAGCTTATCATTTCCTGAGGCGAACACTCTGCTCTGACTCGATTAAAAAAATAAATAAATAAAAAAAAAAAGTTTAAACCTCTTGTTGAAACAAAGAGACAATATCTGTTCTTGGTATTATCTACACATTGACTCCTAATCTTTTGGGAAGTGTACTGTGCATTTCTGCCCCAAACCATGCAAAAAAAGTTAATCCCTTTTCCCTTGCAAAGCTGTATTATTATATATTGAAACCAAATGAAACCTGAGTTTCCTTTGAATTTTAGAGAAAGATCAAGAGAAGACCTCAGTGACATTCAGCAGTTTTACACCAAGTGAACAAATAGCCCAGGAGTAAAATCAGTTACCTTTAGGTGTTGCTTATGGGTCGCAGCAAGTGATACAGTGATGCAACAGGCCTAAACAAATGTTTCTGCATTTCCTCCTACTCAGTGTAAAGCAGAAGGTCCTTTCTGACCGAAAAGTTGTCAGTCTGACATTTATCTATTAGTGAGTTACAATCAGAAATATGAAGCACATAATAGTATTAACTGCTTATCTCTCTGACAGAGATTACTGTTCCCACAGCAAGGGCAACTGGACAACTCGTAAAGACCAGCTTCATGAAACCCAAGAAGTTACTATGCCAGACTTAAACTTCTGTGGCTCAGACCTGTTTGGTCAGCTTGGCTGCACTGCAGCTCCTGTCAGAGGCAGCACACGCTCAGTGATCTGCTTCTAACTTACTTTTCCTAAGAGTCATAATTTGGCACAAATTCAGACAAAAGTGGGTTAAGGGAACTGATGGCATTTTTGCAGATAAGCCCCACATGTACACAGCGTTCATGGGAATCTTTTCTTTCAACTTGCAGCAGAAAAAGGAAGGGCAGGCTAAGCAGAAAGTGGCTTAAATGAGTTAGGAGTAGTTACTTAATATGTTGGCTACCACTGGAGCTCAAATATTGTCGTCAGTTTTAATCATTCAAAGACTGGAGTACCATTAAATTGATCCTGAAGTCTGCACATCCATACACAACAACATTTTGAAAATGTGCTAATTTGCATAGAAGACCATCAGTGGAAAAGCAAATAGGTTAAATGTGACAGAATGCTAATACTGATGAATGTCCTGGTGTTTATTTTCTTTCAGTTTACAAGCTCTGAGGAAGGAAAAGTCCAGAGATGCTGCTCGCTCTCGCCGGGGAAAAGAGAATTTTGAATTCTATGAGTTGGCAAAGTTGTTGCCACTGCCTGCTGCCATTACCAGCCAGCTTGACAAGGCATCCATCATTCGACTTACAATTAGCTATCTGAAGATGCGGGACTTTGCTAATCAAGGCGATCCTCCATGGAACTTGAGAATGGAAGGACCTCCACCTAATACGTCAGTAAAAGGTATGGAGTAAATATGTTGTATATTATTGAATATGACCGTCTTTAGTAACCTCTAAATTGAAATTTTTACCATCATCCTTTCTTCTTTCCCTGCATATCAATCCTTTAAAGGGATACAAATGTGGAAATCTGAGGTCTGCATGAGAAAGACACCATGTGAAGGTGAAATAAACCTCTTATTTATTTTTTTTATTTAACAGCAAGCCAATTGCTGTAGCTATTACAGCTGCAAGCTGGGTGGCAGTAAATTGTTTAAAGCTATTTAGCAATTATTGTATTGCACTGTTTAGGATCTTATATAAGGATGTGCTTGAGAGGAGCATGGCATTATTCCTTATTAATGAGGGCGCGGTCTCGTCATTCTCTGGCTAAACCTTAAAGGTAGAGTCATGTATTTCTGAAGTTGGAGAGCAGCACATCCAGATATTTAAATCTTCAGGTTAGAGAGTAGAATTTCACTTACCCTTTGGTAACATGTATAGAAATTGATTTGACTTCTGAGCCAGTAGGCGTCTATCAACATTTCAGGCAAAATAGACTGTTTTCAATATTAAACACTGTTTTCTTGCTCAAACAAGCAGCTGGGCAGCAAAATCAATGTTTTAGACATTATTTGCTACAAAAGTCAAGTAATAGAGGTATCAGTTATTTTAGAGGCTAAATAATCCTAAGATAATGGTCTTAAATAGTGTTTTCAAAGACTTGTCTAAACTGGATGGTTTTTCATAATTTCTTCCTTATGCTACTTATACAGATGAGTGTAATCCTACTGTCTGATAAGTATTTTAAATTAGGGAGCAAGTTCATTAACGCAACTCAGAGCTACCAAAAGCTGGGAATTGTGGTTGTCCTTGCTTTGACAGCACTGAAAAACTACCCTGTCTTATTTAGCTATTGATCTGATCTCATAGTTTAAAGGAAACTTATTTTGGGAAGAGGCATATGAGAATTTAGCTCTTCATATTTTTTTCTTTCCACATGTTGTGAATCTTAAGCTCTTAATCTACACTAAACTAAATAGATTGAATATAGCATGAGGCAAAAGAAAAAGCCACCTTTAAGGGTGGAGGAAGGAGGGGGAAAATAGAATTTTATTTATCAGCCCACAACTGCCAATGAATTGTTACTGGTATTGATGTTGCAAAGGGCTTTTGCTTGCTCTTCCATATAAGGAAACAATATTAGTTAAGGAAAGTTATAATTCTCAATGGATGGAGATAGACATGGAAGATAAAAACCAAGGGACTTCTGGGCTGATGATTTAGCAGCTGGGTATATTTGAGTCATTTCATACATTTAATTTATATTATCTGCCACATCATATGTAATTTTCATGAAGGAAAAAAAAGATAATAATTACATCATCCAGAGCATGAGTATAGCATGGTTTATTATGCTTCTGATATAATATGCAAATGTTCCCCATTTTTTTCAGGATGAGAGTTTATTCTCAGACAATTAACCAGTTTTTCAAGGTGGATGTAAAGTGGACTCTGCTATACTATCTATGATCCGTTTCTTAAAATAAATAATTCTTCCACCAATTCCTGTAGCTAACAGACATACAGTGCTTCTACAAGCTGTCCTGTATTACGGGAAGTCTGATCTCTGCAGATCTCTGCATATGTTTTCGGACTATCTGGGATCTGTTTTTCATTATCCTCTTGTGGAATATATACCTGAATACTGAAGCTTCCTTTTTCTGTAAAGATTCTAATGAAGAAAGGAGTTTTAAGGGAGAACAAAGCTGTATTTTTAGACAACATAAATAATCTTGCCTGGATTAACATGTTTCTTCCTATAAAAAAGTTAGATAAACATTTAATGTCTTTTCACCCTAAGTGATGTAGTATTCCTGCTCCTCCACCCATCTGGTGATATAGTTCCTATTCCTGCAGACATAAGGGGCATGGAAGAGCTTGGAAAGGATTTTTGCTTTTTCTTTTTTCCTTTCTCTTTTTTTTTTTTAACCTATTTGAGTACTTAGCTTTATACTTAATAGGATTGTATTATATATGTGTCAGTATATCAAAATAATGCTTGATGAGACAGTGTTTCATTGTATAAGGATTCCTCATAAGCAGGTTTAACTGAATAGTACAGGTATATTTTATTACTTCACTAGATCTCCTTACATAGAAACTTGTTAACACATTCTGATCAAACATTCATGAAATTACTTCAAAAGAAATTTCTTTTCATTTATTAAAGTTGCTTTTTGCTGCCCTTGAAGAAGTTCATACGGATAAACAAGCTCACATAAATAGCTTGCAGCTTCACATGAAGTATGGTTTATAATCCTACAATGAAACACTACACATTATATTTGTATGTGCCCAAGCAATCTCCTGAATAGACTTAAAGGTATTTTGAAAATTATGTGATAGGTACTTGGTTGTGTAGGCAACTACTTTTTTTTTTTTTCCTCTTCCCCCAAATGTGCTGATCTGCTTGTGTAATAATTAAATTTCACAGCTTAGTTTTAAATCTTTCCCCCAGTATTGTACAGCATTTTAATAATTTTAAATGGAAGGTCCTTTACTCTGCCCTGTATTTATCACAGCTTTTCTTGAAAGTCTGTAAAGGCTGCTGAGTTTATTTTCTTATGCGTATTATGTAGTGATCACTGCAAGTTGTTCTTGCAAATGAACACTCTCAAGTAACTCTATATAATATTTTCAAAGTCAATTACTTAATGGAAATATCTTGAGCAATTGGAAAGTAACAGATAGTTTTCTCCTTTATTTTAGAAATATCTGTATTGTTATAATACAGATCAAACCTACAATGAACAGTATGCATTATTCAAGAAATGACCAGGCATTCTCAGCAGTGTTTCAGTTAAATAACTGATGATTGTAACCTTTAAAGAAATCTTATTGTAGTGACTATTGGTAAACCATTTCTCCATTCATAGTAATCTTTATTTAGAGGCTATCTAGAAGCCCTTATATCTTTTATTAATCTTTAAAGCAATAATAGCCAATGATTTGACATTTGCTAAAAAATGGATAAATTTTCCATTTCTAATACAGCAGATGTCAGTCAATTTTTTTGGCATATTGTCTAAGGCTTTCTGTACACAGGAAGCATGAATCCTTGTAAATAAATACACCCACAACTTATAGCAGATGAGTTTAAAGATTACAGTTCTTAAAGACCAGGACATGATTTTCATGTGGGAGAAAATAGCCAAAAATTATTTATACTCAGTAGGACTCAAATCATTATTCTTCGCATACTACATACAATTTGTCATGGATAACAGTACTGTTCTCTGCTGTTTCCGTTCCTCCAAAAGTCTTTGACTCCCAGTATTTAAGGGGTATGTTTGGAGGATAGCAGTAAATGAGCTGCTGATCAATTTTTTGTACTCAGAAGTGAGTTTTCTGAAAGTTCTGATCTGGGAATGGTAGTATTTTTATAGTATATACTATGTGTTCAGACGCTATGCAGTGCTTCACATGGCAAGGTACTTAAGTCCTCCTGTGCATTCTGATTGCCTGATCCATGCCAGGCCCTGTAGTCCTTTTCCAATATCAAACTCTTATAAGAACCTTCATATTTTGGAGTATTGTCTTCAAATGATTGACTCCAAATTTCTTTATAATCTTTAGCACAAGCTGTTGCTGAAAGTGTTCAATGATCTCTTTATGTTCTTTTTCCGCTACATCATAGATGTTTTTACCAAGCCATATTTTCTTCCTTTTTTTCAAGTGAAGAGAGAAAGGGAGAGGAGTGTGAGGCACTGTGGTGGTCTTTGGTGTGTTCAATATGTTTGGCTCATGTAAAGTCACACCACATATTTCCTTTTTGGGCAGTCTTTGCTAAATGGCATGACATATGGAAACTAGAGTACATAAAACAACTCTGGCATGTTTTTCTTTGAATGAAAAAATAATTGTAGGATTTTCCACAATCTTGAGTTATAAGTGAGTTTATCATGAGCTTTTTTTCCTTTTTTTTTTAAAAGCCAAATTGTTACATTTTGCATTACATAAGTAAAACAATCTTACTTCTGCTGTAAGAGAAGAAGTGAATGAGAGATTCTAGCTGAGGAGTGAAAAGGACTTCAATAAATAGTACTGACTGATTGATAGGTTGTGTGAAGAGTGTCACTTCAGTTTAGCCATCTCTGCTTTTAGTGTTGCATGTTCTGCAGTTAGGTAGTTTTGCAAATCTATATTCTGGTGTTAATATGTATCCATATGAAAAGAAATCAGACGCTGTCAGAAGTGTTTGAGGTGAACTGAAATATTTCTTGTCCAAATTGTTCAAATTGTTTAGTCATATTCAACTAAATATGGCTCATGCGTTGCTTGTAATAAAGCATTCAATGTTACTTCAATTCTGCCTTGGTAATGAAATAAAAAAATAAAAAGGTTTTGATAATCACAAGAAGCAAAAATACACCTTAGAACAAAATTATACCTGTTTCCTTAAAGCTAGCATGTTTTTCAAAGGATCCATTCTTAATGTAAACAAAGTATGTAAGTATAAGTCGAAAACAGATTTAATGTCTTATCAAACTATGGAACTTAAGGTTGAGAAAATAAGTCCAGCACTTTGAATTCTCTGGAAAGGAAAATGAGCAATAATGATAATTGGAAAGCATGGTAATTGTTATCCAAAATGTCAAGTGGAATTACTTTCATTAATTTAAATACCTTTTTCTAATAATTTTTATGCTGGATATGCATGTTTTTTTAAGAGATAATGGTTCTTTTCTAAATTATATCATTGTGGAAACCCTTTAAATAACATTACTTGTTGTTAGCCTTTTATATTCTAAACTGAACGTTGTCTTCTGAGCAGGAGATGCAAGATAGTACAAGCCCTTCCCAATAAAATCACTCAAGCTTTCTACTAAGGCCCACCTTCTCTACTGAGCCACCACACAATTCTGTCTCGAGAAAACAATGCACAGGGGCAAAGAAAAGCAAATTATTTTCTTCCTCAGTGTTTGTGGCCTAAGACATTGTTTTTCACTGCTAGACATGAAAAGGTCAATCAGAAGAAAACAGTGTAATGTAGCTCAGTTCGCAGTATTGCTTGTTATGAAAAGGGTCTCTGAATCTCACCATCTCACTTGGTGTGGTGCTCTTGAGAATTCTGTAATTTATTTCTCCCTATCTTGCAGGAATTTTTCTTACGAGAATCTGATTCCTGTTTATGTATAGGCCACTATAAAGTGCTGTGACTGTGTACCAGTACCAAACACTGATTGCAAACATAATGTCTATCCATTATAAACCTGTTTATGTGGCCGTAGGGGCAGTGCACCGTAGGAGTAGATAACTTCCTCATCAAGCTATCACATATGTTAGAGAAAAAGATGATTAGGTGTTATTTGAATGTAGGAAATGAGAATGGAAATTTCAGGCCATCAGTGGTAAAACATTAATGTTCTTTGTGAGAATTATTGATGGTTTTCTAGTATGAAAGATATGGAACCCAAAATGAGGTAGCTGTGTTTGAATCTCATTGTGATAGATAAGATGAATTGAATACTGGACTTGGAGTTGATGGTTGCCTAGTGACAAGTGATCATGACCTGATTGCTTTCAATCTCTAAATGGAGGAGGGTGCCAACCAATATACTCAGTGCTTTTGAGGGACTAATTGCCTTATGGGAATCTTACATCTGAAATTGATTGTGAGGAAATATTTTGATGGAAAAATTAGAATAAAAGTTGACTAGTGTGCTTAAGGAAAAATTATGAAATGCTGGTTTCCAATGCAGCTGAAAATAGTAAAAGTGCATTCTTTTCTAGAATGAAAGTAAAATCAATAATTTTTAAAATACATGTATTTATGTAAAACTTTGGGAATAAAAGGGAAATGTATAGCAGTTCAGAAAAACTGGGATGACTGAGGTACAGAAGGTGAAAAGGCAAGTAGAGGCATTAAAGAAAAATCTGGCAGGATTAGGAAAACTAAAGAAAGAATGGGTTTATGTGTATAAGAAACAGGAAGGATTCTGCAATGGTATAGGCTTATTAGCAGTAATGTATAGTAAAACCTCTACGGATGCAGCAAAGGCAGGAGGGCTTGATAGAGGTTTCTTTAAGTGCTTTCCTGGTAAGAATACATTCTAAGGGTCTTTATAGTTCAACGGCAGTGTTCAGGGAGCGTATGTAACCACAGTCATCCACAGTACAAACACCTGGGGAGAATTTGACTGTTGTCAGTTCATAGTTTGGTGGACTTGTCAGTGTTAGGTTTAGGTTTACAGCTGGGACTCGATCTTAAAGGTCTTCTCCAGCATAAATGATGGTATGATTCTGTGATTCTATATCATACCTTCTTGATCTAGATGGATTTATTGCACCTTCTTGTGGGTTTTGTCATCTTATTTGTTCCTCCTTGATTCTCCCTTAAGCTCCTCCTGCAAAAGCATTCTGCTACTGGAATCCAAATGCCTGAGTCCCAGCTGTGAGGCTTCAAGAACTGCCTGCTCTGTGTTTGAGTCATACCCATACATGATGAATGCTATCTCTGTCTCTGTCTTGTTGGGGAAATGAGAAATCTTTTTTTAGTATCTGAAACAAACTTTAAAAGTACTTGAAAATCAGAAGGGTATAATTCTTAGATGTGCTGAAAAAAGCAGATCTTCCCAATAGAGCAGGGAAACCCCTGACATCTTAGTAATATCCACTGGCGTTGCCTCACTGTGGTTGCCACAGTTCTGTAATGCTTTGATAACTTACCTGCCATAGGGCAAGCTAGAGACTCTGAAACTCTTGGGCATCATCATTCTGAATCTCAGCTTGCAGTGTTTCTTAGATATTCCAGAACTGTTGAATAAATTGTCTGTCTTCAAACAAGAATCAGGATACCTCTGATATTAGGCTGATACAATTTTTAGCATAATCTACTCTTTGCAGTTGCAGAGTTTGCAGTATTGACCTGTCTTAGCATCAAAGAAGTTGTAGGCAAAATACTGGAAAAATCCCTCCACTAAAGGGATAAAAGTAAGATGATTTATTTTTTCAACAAACATGGATAAATGGAAAGTAATTCTTATAAACCAGACCTAGCTTAATTCTCTGACATTACAAGTCCAGTTGACTAGGATATGCATTGTATACCAAAGTATTTGTGAGTCATTTGACTTTCTAGTGTGTAAAAATTATGGTTCTAAAATACTGGAAGAACTTTATATTGTCAGAACCAAGCTAAACACATTGACTGTATAACTGATTGATCTTGGAAAGCAGATCCAAATGAAAGTTACTATCAAGAAATTAGTTTCCCTGTTGTTTTTGCAGAAACCAGTCTGGGCATGACCATCAGTGAACTGGTACTAAACATAGCAAAAGTAGAGATTTAAAACTTGCAAATTCTAATCTGTGCATTTTAGTAAATCAAACCTCCTAAAATTTATTTAAATATAATTAAGTTGAAATTACTAATATTATTACTAATATTATTATCATCATCTTTGCTGTCCTCAGCCCCAGACTACTGGTTGTTGCTTTGTAGTTAATGTTAAAAGGCTTTGAAAGGTTTTGTTTAGTTTTCCTTGCGGTGCAAAACAGGAATGATGGAAAAAGCATTTCAAGTTCAGCTCTCTGTCTTTGCATGAACAAAGGCATAAAAAGAACCTACCTGATCCTTGCAGTTCTGCTAGTGGAAATGGATAGAATGATTTAGTTTCTTACGTGCTTTATTTGTATCGTAAAAGGTTCTATCCATCACTTTTGTGGAGACACAACATTTACTGCTGGTAAGAAATTAATACTCTTTCTAAAACGTTGTCTATCAGGTGTCAGTCCCTGGAAGAGTTGTTTATTGCTAGAACTCCACCTTACTACTTAACAATTAAATAGGAAAACAACCAAACTTAAGTGTCTTTAAGAGCAAGAAAATAGAACTGATGACTTCAGTGTCTTTTAACTCACTCCCAGCCATACTGTATTTCCATTCTATTACACTGCAGTTCATCTTCCTTTTTTGTTTTCTTGTGCTGTTGCACTGGCTTGGTCATTTATGCATTTTCATTGTGTCCTTTTAATACAATTTATTTTTCTTATCCATTTTTTATTTTTTCTTTGAGTCCTTAGCTCAAACACAGAATATGGATAATGTCTTCCTCTTGTAGTCAGCTTCCAGCACTGACTCTTCTTTTTGTAGTCCTGTATTTTTCTGTACGTGTTCACATTCTCAGTGCAGTCTTGTAATGAAAGCAACCTGGTGAAGAATATTAATATTTAAAAGAAATCCAAAAAAACTGATTAACTTGTCCCTTAATTCTTCCTCCTTTCAATGTGCATGTCTTTTTGTGCACAGTAAGTCTCACTGTGTCATTTAAAATTCACTTTTGAGTTGAGAATATTCCTTCCTCATTCTGTCTAAAAAATGGTGGTTGATGTCATTATAATTCGTGGTTGGGAACATTGGCTGAGTATTGGCTGAGTGGCTTTTGGTAAAAGTATTTGCGTTAGACTTGCAGAAGTAAATATGTCAGGAGGAGAATAGTATCCACAGTTGCACTCACTCCAGCCTTGGCAGTAGTGGTAAAATAAATCAGGAAAAACTTTCAATTAAAACCAAGTATATTTCTCATCATTGTATAGCGGTACTGATTTTCATCCAGTAGAAATATCTATGTAAATGTCAATGCCACAACAGTCCACTTTTCCAAAGATCTTAATAAAATGTTTCCATATGATTTTTACATTCATGTTTTACATTGCATGGGTTAGCTCCAGGTCGTCTTTTTTAGAAGCATAAATATGTTAAATTATATGTGCAGTCTACATAACTTTCTCAAACAGCGCACATGATGGGGTTAGCCAATTACAGATGTGCAATAAGCCGGGTATGCCAAAACTGCTTGTTCTGTTTTTTGCTTTTAGTAATCAGAAACAGACAAAAAGTAATCACTGCTGTAGTT
Organism: Psittacus erithacus; assembly: GCA_009867235.2. Classification (NCBI taxonomy): domain Eukaryota; kingdom Metazoa; phylum Chordata; class Aves; order Psittaciformes; family Psittacidae; genus Psittacus; species Psittacus erithacus. The sequence continues at coordinate 25,077 of WYDI02034211.1, read as the reverse complement.
TTTGATATGTAAAATGAGAAAGGGCTGTTGCGCTCTGTAGATTACAATATCTGATAGAACTTTTGTTTGTCTTTTTATTTGTCCTTTTCTGAACAGAAGAAAAGTGTCTTTGTTATGAAGAGTGTTTTGGACAGAGCCTCAGTAAAGCAAATGACAGCAACTGAGGAATTGTATCTTGTGGTTGAATTTAACCGTTTCAATGTATCTGTCATACCTTAGTCGTCTCAGCTGAGCAGAGAATGTGAGAACAAAGTGCTTCTAATTTCATAGAGTTTAGCCTTTGTTTCTTCTGTTAATGCAGTTTAGTGGATTTCTGGGTCATCTGAACGTCTACCCTATATCTTCAGCTACTTTTAGATGTTGTTGAGTCTGTTGTGGATATATTAAATACATCTGTATGAAAAGCTGAAGAGATAGATTAACAACTGATAATGAATGTAACAGAGACCTTAGAAAACTAACCAAACAAAAAAACCCAGACAGGGAGCTATGTCTTTATTAGTATGTAGACCTGAGGGAAAAAAGCAGGGTAAGACGAATGGGCTTTTATAATATTTGTTTCACCAAGAGTTGCATCACTCTATATTACAAGTAAAAAATTATGAGAAAATATTTTGTCTGAAGTGAGAGAAAACACACAAACAAGCTTCTTTTGTTAATGGAAAAAGTGAATCAATGTTTCCTATCTCATATGTTTGCAGTTATATTTTTATTAGTATTATCCAAAGTGACTATCTCAATATTTGGAGTCAATAATAATCATGTTTCTGGAGGTGACGTTTGAAGTATATGGATTTAATAATAATTCTTATTTTTGTGTAATATTAATATTAGATACCTGTGTTCAGCAAAGCAAGATTTAGATACTGAAGGTAGACCCTGCAATTTTAAAAACCAAAGTGCAGTGATTTTATATCTTATAATGTGCAAGCATAACCACAGTCTGACCAAAGTTTGACCACAATATCAACGCAGCTTAATTTCTGCAACTGTTCTCTTTGAAGCCAGAGGAAGGAAATCGAGTTTCCACCAAATCCCTATGCTCTTGTGGTCTCCCATTTCAATCAGGGATATAAAGTAGAATACAATGAATCCACAGTAAAGACTTTCCCAGGACATTAGAGAGATCAGTAAAAACTGTTTTCATTAGCTGTCTGTAATTAAAGAACACCCTTCATAGAGAGCTTGCAATTTAGAGAACATGTAAACCTCTGTATCTATCTGAGATTGTGAGCAAAAAAATAATCTCCACACAGTTGGGGACTTAGGTGGTGTTGTAGAATATTGAGCTCCCCTAAGAAACATCTTTTCTGTTTATTTACTAGCTTTTAAGCCAAGGAGAATATTTTTATTTTTACTTTCAAAGGTTTTAGTCATACTGTGATTTCTGTTCCTAAGGAAGGAAAGGCAGGCAAATCCTTAATAAACTACTTAACTCCAGTTGTTCCACAGTCTTCCTCATAAATAGAGCTGTTATTGAATGCTTACCTTAATTTCAGTGCTTGAACACATCAGTCACTATAATTCTTACAAAGTTAGCTGAGTGCATCTGCGCAAGCATGTGTGTGTCATCACTTTGTGTTCTACTCGTATCATATAAAAATTGTTTTTTGCTTTGCTTTGCTTTGCATGGGGTGGTATCACATGCAAGTACAAAATACCGTGTCTCATTTCATCATCTGGAAAGACATTAAGTGCATATTCATAATCATAAAAGGAAGAAGGAGAAATATTTTTTGTTGACTTTTTCCCAAACACTACCTATAGCAAGGAGAATAATATTGTCAACATTACCTCACTTCGGATTTTATAGAAAGACACAGTTATGTAAAGGTTTAGGAAAAATCAGAAGTTTTTCTGTTTGCTTTTTTAAGTACATAGGCATTTCTACAACTGTCAGAACAGCTCTACATTTATATATCCCCTTTCAAATTTGAACTGCTGTGTATGCTACCTGTTTCTTATCCTCTTGATGAAGCAGTAACAGTGCTGATAATTCTAATAGAGAAATTGAGGCATATATAGATTTAGGGCTAGCTTTTCAAAAGAACACAGCGCCTCAACTGAGGCTAGATTTCAAAGGATCTCTGATCCTATTCAGCAACAAAATAAATAGCCAGATTTACAAAAGATTTCATCACTTTGGTAATCTGATCATAAGAAGCAGCTGCTGAGCACATTTGCAAAGCCAGCCAAGTGACTTGTTCAATATCACATGGGAAGTGTGTGGCAGAGCAGGGAGTAGAGCCCTTTTCCTGTGGCCCAGAACTAAGAGTCCAGTTCTTAAGCAATAATGCTATATTCATGTCCTGTGCAAGAGTACTGTATTTAATGAGCTTTTCATTAGGAAATTTAAACCATGTCTGTGAGGAGATAGTTTTCAGAATAACATTAAGATTTATACTCAGGGTGGATAATGAAGCAATCAGGTAGGAGGAATATTGCTAGTTCATTTTATATTAAATCTCTGTGCTATAGTATAATATACTACATATAATATATAAGAATTATTATATTATTATAATTATATATATATAATATATATGGTCTTAATTAGGTGGATCTTATAAAAAGTCCCTTCGGTATTTTTTAAAGGTTTCATAGTCCATTGCCAATATTTTAAGTATGTGTCACAAGAAAAAACAGAGTAACTAGGTATTCTGAAATAACCTACAGAAGCCTATAGCAAGTGTATTGTATGGCAAGTCCAGGTGTGATTTCTGTGGGCTTCCACTCTTGTACCACATTCTGAAGGCATAGTGTTTATTTTTGGTTACATTTTAAATGTTTCTTCTGTCCCTTTCTGAGATGAAGACAGGCTGAGAAAGTTGGGGCTGTTCAGCCTGGAGAAGAGAAGGCTGCGTGGAAACCTCATAGCAGCCTTCCAGTATCTGAAGGGGGCCTATAAGGATGCTGGGAAGGGGCTCTTCATTAGGGACTGTAGTGATAAGACAAGGGGTAACTGGTTAAAACTTAAACAGGGGAAGTTCAGATTGGATATAAGGAAGAAGTTCTTTACTGTGAGGGTGGTGAGGCATTGGAATGGGTTGCCCTGGGAAATTGTGAATGCTCCACCCCTGGTGGTGTTCAAGGCCAGGTTGGACAGAGCCTTGGATGACATGGTTTAGTGTGAGGTGTCCCTGCCCATGGCAGGGTTGTTGGAACTAGATGATCTTAAGGTCGTTTCCAGCCTTAACTATTCTATGATTCTAATTTTCTTCTGAAGATAAATATTTTTGTTGTTTATTCAATGCTTTAATACACTCTTTACCCTTATATGTCAGGCTGTTTCTCCTTATTTTGTGCATAAATGCCAGTACTGTTCTTGTCCAGCTCTCTGCAGTTTCTGTCTCTGTGCTCTTTTTTATTGTTATTCTTTTGCACCAGCATCCTATCCTGAAGACTTAAAGGGCAAGTTTTCTTTCACAAGTATTGCTAAGGAACTAAGAGGAGACGTCTAGTCTCACCTAACCTCATCATACATTTTGCTTTTGTTGATTTCTTCAACAGCCTCATGGGTGCTGTTGATTCTTCATCGACCTCATTAAATGCAAAGGAACTATATTCTCCATACAGACAGCTATGTTAAGAGACCACTTGGCGGCCTTTAGACTAAAAGCTCCAACATTTTACAAGGGGTACATATTGACTCACCCATCATTACCTTGGAGTCAGCCCAACAGATGTTCCTTGAAAGAAGCATCAGCCAATGCAAGTGCTCAAACAGCTTTCCAGTGTGTGCTTACTGGCATTTTGATCTAATTTGGTCTCCAGCACTGATGATGCCAGACAGTGAACATGGCATGGGATGGTCTTTGAAGATGCCCATATATGTCCTGAAAGGGTTCTCATTTCACCTGCCAAAGAGGAAGATGAATTTTGGTGACAGACTCTGTTCAGTCTGAACTAAACTGCACGCAAAGGATCAATACAATGATCAAGAGATGATTGGTCCTTAAAGTGCAGAGCACTTGCAAAACCATTTTGTTGAGGTAGTGTTGAGCAGCTGTGATAAGCATCCAGTCTGACTTCTTGCAGACCCCAGACAGAGAGCCTTATTGAGTATTTTCTGCATCTGTTTTGAGATACAGGTTTATCTCTTTGGAAAGTAGATGTAAAGTATTTAAATGATAAAGAATCAACTACATCCCTGGGCAGATTGTTCCAACGGTTAATTACTGTCACTGTGAAAAAAGGGTGCCTCATTTGTAGTCTTATTTCAGCTTCAGCTTCCAAACACTGGATCTTGTTATGCCTTTTTCACTAGATTAATGAGCTGCCTACTGTCAGAAATCTCTTCCACATGTAGATATTGTGATCCTCTTAACCTTCTTTTCAGTAACTAAATAAATTGAGCTTTCTTAGTCTTTCACTGTAGGGAATGATTTTCAGAAGTCTAATCACTCTTGCAGCTCTTACATGAGTCCTGTCCAATTTTCTGACATATTTTCAGAATGGAGGAAACCACAGCTAAACACAGTATTTCAGTAACAGTGGCATAAGAGCCTAAAGTAGAAGTTGCAGTATCTATTCTAGTGTGATGTTCTGTGGTTTATCCCAGGGGCATATATTTGATATGCATTTTTATATAATACAAATGGCTATTATATTTTATATTTTGGGAGTTAACATGAATTTCTCATTGTGGTGGTTCTGGATTCCCTTTGCTGATAAGGATTAAAAAATGTCAAGAGGTAAATTCTTGGGAATAATTGTAAATGCTGAAGGTTACTCTTGGTTTATGTTTTGTTTGAGTGGCATAATTATTTCAGTAGGGATAGGCTGTGGTAGAGAGAACTGAAATTAGAGAGCTAGCACCACAAAGTGAGATTGGGGAAGTAACCTTCTGGGGAAAGTGGCTTTCACAGTTAGGATTATTGGGTGTGCCAGGATACGTGCAAGTAGAATGTTGGTTTTCTTGCAGAATCCAGAACAGTTATGGAAACAAGTATCTGTTGAGGGTTGCCTGAATAGTTCCTTATGCCACCTTCCAGTCTGATACCTGTCTGATTCAGATAACTTGCATTGGCATGTCAGATATCAATTTCATATCTGTACAAGAGAAACCGCGGCACAGCCAAAGTAAGTAAGCTCAGGAGATCCTTACTAAGCATTCCCAAAAGGTTCCCTTCCGCCTGGACTCGCCTCAAAATCACCTCCACACATGTACACAATCATAATCTTAGTACTGTGGTGCACAGAAGTTAAGGCTCTGAAAGGAAAATGGACTCACTTTCTAAGACAGCGTATTATCTGGAGACAGAATTTCTATGAAATAGGAAGAAAATAACTCCTTTTGAATCCAGACTTCCCTTGGTTCAAAATTAAAGGTAAGTGGACTCAGACCATCTCTATCATTTGAGTTCAGCTGTACCTAGTATTTCCAAGTTACAAAAAGACATGAGCCTTGTCTTTAAGAAAAAGTGGCTTCTTCAGAGTCAGGTAGTTTTTCCAAAAGTGTAAATAGGGCTGCAGATTTTGCTGGTGACTTCCTTCAGTTTGTGTTCTTAGCAAACAGTAAATGCTGTAAGTAACGGACAAAGGCTTCAAGCTCTCAGCCATTTACTACTGTGAATTGCTTTGGAAGAAAGGTATTTTACTTTCTTTTCAATCCCATACAAAAGCAGCCTCCTCAAACCTCTGGGTCAATTCCTTTAACTTTCGAAAAATGCAGTTGCATTCAGTGAACTTTCCTAGCCCAGCCAGCAATCCTTGGTCAGCTGAGGGGAAACTGTGCTTCAGTGCTCACTTCAAAGACTTCAGATTTCATCCACCCTGGAAAATTTGGGGAAATTATTTCAATTCTGTGCTACATTAATGGAAGTGATATCACAACTTTAGGTCTTGCTTCTCTTGTTTGTGAAGTGAGTAAGAAAACCCCTGGATCTGAAATATCACTCACCATTGCCTTGCCTGGCAGAAAGCTACCAGGAGATCAGGTGTACTCTTATAGGCAGGTTGAATTAAGAACTGACTCTGTGTTACTTTCTTTCCTCATCTCACATTACCCAAATGGTAATTTTTCAATTTACTGTACCCATATTTGCCCTGATTTCTTCCCCAAAACTATTTACTAGGCTTGTGTTACTCATAACAGTAGCTAGCAGTTAAGAATGCTTTGGCCTCTTTGCATACACTGTTGTTTGAGTTATCCAAGGATAAATGGGATAATGGCACTCATTTGCACAACTTCTCTACAGAACTTTTAAAATATTCTTTCTTAAAAGGGAAACCTAAATATTAATACATAATATTGGAGAGAAAAGTAAGTCAGGTTACAGGTTATTTCTGCTATTAATGGAGATTTTGTGTACATATGAAAGTATTTTAGTAAGTTACAGTTAAGTAACAAGAAAGTTGAAATCATCTGAATCCATCCATAGTATATTTTATGCTTCTAACAATTTTGATGTAATGCCTCCATTTAGTTTCACACTGATCTTTCATACTGACAAAAAAAGGAAAATGAGGAACCTGTCATCAATCATTCATTTAATCAGGTAGCAAAAGTAGATAAATAAACATACTGAGTTAATTATTCTTCTATATGTAATGATTGACAATAATGTTAATTTATTCCCTTTTTTAACCTTTGACTGTCATCATAGTTGGAATTAATAGGTACTGACAAAATTAGAAGAAATACATTTCTGATAGCCGCTGACTTTTGCTAGCATTGGAGTGTTTTCCTCTGAAACTTCTCCCTGAAGAGGTATCAGATCTATGTCATGTGTTATTTTTCACACTTTTTTGCGCCTTGTTTCATGCCATTTTGGTGATTGCTATTAGTTTACAGACATATGGCCAGGAATATTTTATGAATGAAGAGGTTTCTGGAATATGCAATATTACTTCTTTGCGTTTATATGAGAATTGTAATTTCAAGATCTCAAAAACATCTTTGTGCATGTTATTGCAGAGTGTATTCAAAAGCTAGCAAAAAAGGCAGTGTTACAGCTAATAACTTATGTTATCTGCTACATCTGTCAGACAGTGTTTCTTCCATAGTGAATCCTCTGTTCCCCCATTGCAGTGTTTTATTGGATCCATCTGAAGTGAGGAAGGGATTTTCAGGCCCTTTGACTTATGAGTGCAGAATTCCCAAAGCAGCTCTCACTGTGAGGAGTGCAGGAAGGTTAACTCAATCCCCTCTTCTGGCTTTCCACCACCAAATTGCATCCCCATGTGTAAACAGGCACCTAAATAGTTTCCAGTTAATCAGCTCCAGCTTCTAAAATATCTTTCTGAAATTATATTCCTGTAGATTAGTCATAGTTGTCCTGAGTAATACATGAAGAAGACATTTTGAGCTTTTTTTTTTTAATACTGTGTAGCACATCAATGAAGTAAGTGAAAGGCAGGGAATATAACATGCTTTTCATCTAGCTTGGGTGCTGCATCAATGCACAAAATACTTCAGTTCTTCTGGTAGAAATAATTTGCTTTTGTTGAGGTGTATTTCCAGCATTATTACAATAAAATGTTGTTGCATGTTTCAGAGATGAAAAATCTTTGAATGTGGATCTATATGTTTCAGTAACTGCGCCCAAAACTTACAAGGCCCAAATGCATAAATGCATTTCACAGATTTTCTGTTTGGATTTCCTGGGGGTGGGTTTGATTTTTTTGTTGGGTTTCTTTGTTTTTCCTAAAGACTGACTCTAGTTGCATTTAGCCAGGTAATCCCCCACTGGCTATATGTTTTCAGAGGTTCAAAAATGGAAGATATTTTTTCTACTCAAAAGTTATGTGCAATATGGTTCCTCTGTATTGCTGTTTAAGGAATGAAGGGAAATGGAGGTGGCAATGATATTTGCAGGTTTCCATACACTAAGAAAATAAAAAACCAACAGTCCCCCCCCAAAAAAAAAAAAAAACAAAACAAACAAAAAAAAAGCCAGAAAACCAAAATCAAAAGCACCAAAACAAAACAAAAACCAAAGCAAGACTCAAAAAACAACAGGAAAAAGCCCAAACAACCCAACCCCTTTGTCACTTGGAAGAGTTCCGCCATCATAGAAGAGGAAACACAAAAAAGATTCAGAAAAGCCAGTTGTTGGCATGAAGTTTAGGCATCAGTTTTTTGAAGACAGGTTTCATGTTTTTGTTAGAGATTTCCTGACAGACCTGCGTGCCCAGGGACAGATATCCTTACCATTTTGCAGCCTTCAGAGAGACTCTGGTGAGGCTCTGGTTCTGCTGGACTACAGTGGGTCAAGCTGAGGCAGGAGCTGTGTGGGCTTTGGTGGGGTATGTAGCCCCCAATGAGCTTTGTGTTGTGTTGATGGCACAGCCTTGTTGGAAACCTTGTGTAAATGGAATTTATCACCCTTCTGTAGTAGGAATAAGGTTGAGAGGCCCACAAAGGCAATTTGTTGGCTATAGAGCTTCTTAGTAAGGATGGGTGTGGAGCAGACTGTAACTTTTAATCTGTAAGCAGCAGTAGGTAAGAACAGTTAGGAAAGGCTGGAGAAACAATAAGCAAACCTCTACTGCAATTGCCTGTGTTGTGACTCTGAGGATATTTTCATCTTATACTCTGTAGATGAATGGAGGCAGAGCTTTGTTTTTAGTTTTTCAGCCTTTGTTTAAGGGCCTAAAATTTTACTGTTTGGGAAAACAGTGAATTTTCTGACTCAGGTCATATTGAATGCTATAGATTCACTAAAAATCATTCTAAACCAAGATTTTTTTTCATTATGAAGAGGAACAAACAATGTTTAGAATGATTTTCTTCTCCATGTCTATTTGAGACAAAAATATAGGACTCTTTATATGTATTGCATAAAATAGAGGATACTACTGCTCCTTGAGAACAATCTGCCTAGGTATTTCCCCTGCGGCAGACTATCTTCCCTACCTCTTTACTGGGCTGAGCACACTCCTGTCCTTGGTGTATAACAGGTTTATGTTTATTAGCAGCTGTTTTCTCCTAGCTAAGCTTGGCAAACAATAGGGAATAAGATTAAAAGGACTATATTATTCTGCTTTTTGTTAGAATGGAGGAAGTTCAAACATGAATTGTCCCATTGCTGATGTCCTGTTCTGAACACTTGTGCTGGTGCTCTCTGATCTCGCCACTGCTGAGGGAAGATGGTTCCCTTAAGATCATACCTCTGCTCTAGCAGTTGGCATCCATGGTAGCTGACTGACACTGGCAGAACCTTTCATGAGAATTTTCTTCTCATTGTTATTAGTTTTAAATCAGACATGTTCTAGAAAATAAAGCATTTCTTGCTCACTGAAGAAATTATTCTTATTTTAAGCTGGGAATACAGATTTTTCATTCTTCTTTGGTCATTACATATTTATCCTTTAAAAACTTATAATTAATATTGTATTTCAAGTTAGAAATTTCAAAAAATTAAAAATTTTGAAATATAAAGTTTGTAAACTAGTATTATAGGAATTCTTTAGTCAATCTCTAATTTTGCTGGGGTATAACATCATTAAGATAAATTGTTGAGTTTACCCAAAGCCAGTGTGCCAAACCCCATGTATTTTTAGGACTCAAAAAATTAACTGATCAAGGATGTGGAATATTTTGTAGTATCACATTTAAATGTATTGACACTATATTAATATGTAATTCTAAGTTAGATGACTGTAGTTAGTAGGCTACAAATTCTTGTAACAACAATGATCAAATTACAGTATCAGCAAGTCTGAATTTGATTGTTTTTCAGCTCAGTACCTGAATATTCCTTTAAACAAAAAAGATACATTTTTCCATATTTAGAACAGATATTGGTATCAATAATAGGCTGAGATGTTACTTAATGGAAATCAGTTTATTTCCAATTTATATTTTTCCAGACTTTTTAGTCTTGTGTAGCATTTACTAAGTATTTGAGTTATATATTTCTTTTCATTTTACTGGGCAGCTTATGTACTCAAAGCATCACCTAAGTACCAATAACACATTCTTGACTGAATAATGATGTATGTTGAATGTTACTTTTTTTGTCTTATAAATGGATGGCAATTTACACAGCTGTGGATGTGGGATGTTTCAATCCCAGACCATGTTGTAAGAAAAATTGAATGACAGTGAGCAAAACAGCAGTAATTATAAAACTAATTACTAAATGCTGATGATGCCCATAGGCTTTGCATAACTAAAATTAGAAAAGGAAATTGCTTTCGGCTTCAGAGAGGCAACATTCTAGTTATTTCACTGTTTCAGGCAAAATAGAACATGGTGTATAAAGTTCAATCATGGAAAAAAACCCACATTAGTATATGCACATAATTTTTTATACAGAAATGTTGAAGTATTCATCCTTTTTGTCTTTTAATACAAATATACCTGTAACATAAATTGAGAAAAGTGACATGAAACTACTTGTTGAACATTTTTCTGTGTATCTTTACTAGGATTTATTTACCACTGAATTACTTCAGCTTTGTTGTTTGTCAAAAGCCTACATGAATATAAAAAGGGAAGTATGTCCTATCACCTAGGCCGATATGAAATAAATGGGATAAAAAACAGGAGGCTGGATTTCAAAATTCCCTCAGCTGCATTCCAATTCCTATTATATATATCCTGGGGATACATGTAAGCATATATATATATATATATGTATGGGGACCATATTAATTTTTTACACATGTATTTTCCCATGGAACTGCTAGAATGAATCTTAATTGACTACTTTGAATACAGTGTATTTTTATATTTTGTGTTCATGCCTATATTACATATACATTAATGCATACCTGTGTTTAATTACACACATGTATAAAATACTTAAATGGTCCTTGCATGTATTAATAGACAAATTTAATGTGCTTTATAAAGGAGCACAATATATTTTTCAGTTTGACTTCTATTTAATACTTCATTTATGCTTTTCCTGCAGAAAATTGAGAATCTCTTAGACATTCTTAGCACATTTCTTTAAAAATGTATTTAAAAAAAAGGATTAAAACATTGATCAGCTCATAAGCTATGAGAGTATTAGTGACATGAAGACAAAGTGGTGACAATTCAGGAGCCACACAAAGATTACCACTTGTAAGACTCAGCTTAACATTTAGAATCTATGCTGTTGAGTCATACAAAATTACATGGGCATTATGGGATTTGTCCTCTGAATTTATGGTTGGGTTTGGTTGGGGTTTTTTTTAATTCCCAATTTTTCTTTCACTTTTTTTTTTTAACTGAGATGGGAAATATTTTTATTTGTCCTGTGTGAGTAACTGATAGATAGCACTTTCCCAAAAACTTGAAAGGAATTCTTTTTGGGTCTTATCCATCTGTATAGGTCAAGTGGATAAAAAATATGAAGCTTGAGTATGGGTTTCGACTTTCAAGTAGTGGAAATAGATCTAGATTTAACAGTGGTTAATAATGGAATCTAAAAATGGAAAATATAAATTCTGTAAATTTTTTTTTAGAATTCTGTATCTTATTAAATTTTTTGGGTTTTGGTAAGTACACTGTAAGCCTTAGGAACATCTTTATTTAAATATTCATAGTGAAACACGTCTTAGATGCAGTAGTTCATAGAGTACATTTCGATATATAAATATTACAGTAAGGCTTCATTTTTTTTATGTAGGCCACCAAGTTATTTTCCTTTTGTATGTCCAAGTAAATTTGTACTAAGGCAGATTATCTGAACTAGAGGTACCATGTATTAACTCAGAGAATAAAAAGAGTGTGTGTTTGCTTTATCTTATTTTGTAGAACCAAACTTTGCAGTCCTCGCTTTCTTAAAGTCTCCTGTTTAAAGGCAAATTTCTGCTCAGTTGTCAGGAGCAGACTGGAACTGTTCATATGTATAACATACACAGATCCCATCCAGGTTTGAAAAAAAGACTAAAAATGTTCTTGAAAATATTAAGAACTAAAACTAAAAATTCATTCTGATGGATTTTGGCATTACCAGCAGTAGCATTATTATTAGGAGCATTGTTTCTAAGTTTCAGTTCTGATTTCATTAAAATAATTAAGTGATGCTAGTGAATGAGATTGTTTATAAGAGGCACTAAAGAAAATAAAATAAGAAATCCTTTCTATAAGGAGGACCCCATTTTCTCAGAAGTTTCTGTCATGTTACACTTTAGCAGTCTCTGTCTTTATTGTGTGAAAAGAAATAATTTATTTTCAGTACTTGAAGGATACAGAATGTCTGACTGTGTCCTAGCCTGTTGTTTTTAACATAAACATTACAGCTGTGTTTGCTTTGAAATATTTGGCCATTATCCAGTAAATCTGTGCTGAAACACTAAATTATCACCTTATGCCCTTCTCCATCATAAGAAGATGCTTTTGTCAATAAGGCATTGCTGCTGTCTTTTCCTACTTTTTATTTCTGCAATATATAGGAACTTTGCTTTGTTTATCATAATTTTAAAACTTCCAACTAGTGCATGTCCTGAACAGGTAACCTAACAGGCTTCAGAAATACTGATGAAAGTCTGTCCTTAGTAGATTAAATGAAGAAATTTGTACTTGACCCTATTTTCTTTCCAAGGTCAAAGATTTTTAAGAATTTAAACTATCTGTCTATTCCACCATTTTCCTGGCAGATATGAAGAGACTTGTATGTTTGTCATCTCCTTCTTTCACAGCTATCACATTGTATCGTGCAAGCTTTCAGGGTGTATCTCTATTGTAAATACAGACGATAATTAAAATGGATGAAAATAGCAAACCAAATGTAATCCCAGTTTTCACTAGTGCTACTAAGTAGGCGAGACTTACAGTACAGACCCTAAGTTATATCCTATTACTTTTTTCAGTTCTGATTTAACTATTTCAGATTTATCTCCTTAACTCAGGATAGTCAATGTTGTATGCAGAAGAAAAGGAGCTAGTATTTAATAACCATGTATCTTCCTCATTAATGCTGGTATCCGGAATTCAACATGCAGTACATTGCACAAGGCTGGATGTTTTTCTTCTGTGTATATGTGAGGATAGAGGAATTACCATTATGTTCTACCTTTCTTCCACTGTTCCTGAAGGAGGTTTTCCCCCATATGCTAGCAGTCTTTCTCTAAAGTTGAAGGGTTTTCCTAGTCATTCTTTCAAAAGCCATTTACTTCTGTGATGTTTTTTGATTCTTTGAAACACTTTCCAGTGTCATAAATAACAAATCTCCTCAATTAAGAAAAAAATTTAAACATGTGCTTGACTTTAGGCATGTAAGCAGTTCTATTGATTTAAACAAGATTATTCATTTGCTTTGAGTTAGTAATCTATTTAAGAGTCTTGCTGAACTTGAATTGTAACAAAAAGGCAAAGAGTAGATCTAATGTTAGGACAAGAATTACCTTCCCCACCTTATTACATTTTCAGTCTTTCTTTGTGTTTCTAATCCTTTATCAATTTATCAGCCTGTATGACAGGCTTATATCTTGGATGATTTGTATTCTTTTTTTAAAGTCTCTCTTTGTGAAATGCTAGAACTGTTGGTTTCCTGAAGCCTGTTCTGCATTACTTTTATTGCATTCTCTACACAGTTTTTAAGAACTTACAAGACTGATTTTAACCACATGCATTTTGATTGCAGAATTTGGTTTGAAATCGTTGCAAAGACAGCCAAAGCCCTTGTGGGTTAAATCTCTTAGATGTTATCATTGTATGATAAATTTAGCTGATTTCTGCCTGGTTTGTGTTATTGGCACAAGGGAGTGCATCAAAGGTGTTCAGCACAAATAAACTATGTAGTTGTCTTAGAAAAGAAGCCTCTGTTTTTACCCAACAAGATCAGGTCCAGTTTCTCTATGATCAGAGTATTACAAAGCTAGCAAAGAATAATTTATATCAGAGGTTCTGTGATGGAATGAAATGGAACTCTTTTGAAGTATGATCTCTGAAAGCGCAGCATGAAGCTCAAATAAAGTGAAGGACATTCGCTATTACAAGTAATGTCCTTAATAATCTTGTTAGTCTAGTCTCCCTCTGTAAGAGACAAATGGAACATTATTGGCTTATGGGCTGTAGTAAATAATTTAGTTTCCAATATTCAGGCTGCTTTGACAGTAAATTAAAATGACATGAAAGGGGCTTGTTGAATAAAGAAAGTATCCAATCAAATTTAATTGGCATGACTAAGGCAGTAGAAATATGTTTTATAATTAAACCATGTTGTCTTGGAGCTTTATAAGCATGTGTGAATCAAAATGTCAAAAATTATTCTTTGATACTGTGCATTTAAAACTTTGCATGGTGAATAGCTTTCTTAAACAAGGTTCTAGACACGCATATCGATTCAACATGAAAATAAAGTTTTAAGTAAGTCTGATTTTAGCATTTATCTACAGATCCAAAGATTTTATGTAAAAGATTAAAATAATTTTTCAGTCCTCTCATATTTAAAAATCTGGCTTTTATTACACGTTTGTATGAACCAGCTTTTACTGGGCTGTAAACTCTTCAGTTTTTCACCTGTTGTTATAATGCGGGATGGCTGAATTTGGTGCTATTAGGTGATAAATGTAAAGAAAGGGAACCAAAAAGAAGAAGCAATAAAGGGAAGATAAAATAGGTGGCAAACTAACTAATAGCTTTCTTTTACTAAAGCATTTCTTTACATTTTTTTTTTATTTTAGTCAAGCAATTTTCAAGTTCACGTATATTAACCAAATATTACCAAATATTCATTGTTGAGTCCATATTTACTCATCTCTCTGCCAATGTAGCTTCAGAAAATGTGTATCAAGTATGTATTTTCCTTAACTGCATAAAGAGAAAATACCTCTGTGGTTCAAGAAAGACAGTACCTTTGGAAATTTGCACATTTCCCATCATTCTTTTGTTCTTATATACGGCGCCCCCTAGCATACAATAGTTAATTGCACATCCGGATGATACTTCTTTCTCTATAAAGAGAACATACAGCTTGTCTGTCTATTGAAGAAAAAGATTTTGATAGGAAAGTTTACCCATGAAAAGGTCTTCTAAATGAACCTTGTATTTTGGAAATTATGGACACATAACCTCTCCTATGTTAAGAATTTTATTTAAATTACTAGGTTCTACTGATGTACTTGCATACATGAGTTCTAGGATTCTAAAATTCATTAAATTCTAAAGCACAATTGGAAAATATGTAGATACAGAAGTGGAAATGAATGGCAGAATTCAACTTCTGCTTGTAACCTTGGCCATATGAGTATAATGGACTTTGTGACATCCTGCACTGCCAGATGCTCTGGTTTCTGAAATAACTGTTCAAGCACATAAACCTGTGTTACATATACTGTGAAAAAAGGTGAAAATTTTTGTCAGTCTCAGCTAGCCTCATTTCTGCAGGGGGAAGTTTATCTTTGATAGGTGCAGTAATTGGATGTCCAATTGTTTGTCTTGTATCCCATTCCTTTCATAGCTAAGTGGGTGAAAATTTCCAGCTTTTAGATAAGTGAACTCCAGGTGGATGGAGGTAAATAGAGGCTCTAGCTGGTCTTATTCAACAGCTGGAGGCCTCCTTACTGTAAACCACTTTCCAACTCATCTGCCTGCTGATTAAGCAGAATTTTACCAGCAGTGACAGTTTAGTCATTGATGTTTGGTGTCATGCCAACCAGATTCAAGATAAGCCTTCCACTGTAGTTGATGAAACTGAGTAAAACTGCAGCTGGGGAGCTCACCTTCCTCTAGCTGTGTC
The DNA here is from genome assembly GCA_009867235.2 of Psittacus erithacus. Classification (NCBI taxonomy): domain Eukaryota; kingdom Metazoa; phylum Chordata; class Aves; order Psittaciformes; family Psittacidae; genus Psittacus; species Psittacus erithacus. The sequence continues at coordinate 9,454 of WYDI02034211.1, read as the reverse complement.
ATATTTACATCAGCATAACTATGCAAGTCCTTCACTGAAAATTATTACTGAATTGAACTGCTGTGAGAGGTTCATGGGCCTTGACTGTTTGCTAGTATTGTTATTCTGGATCTTGTATCTATGCCGAGTCTTCCAATCGAGAATTCTTCTCAGTTTATCTTTTCAGCTTAGCTCAAATTAGCCCAAAGACTTGTCTTTCAAGGATGGATTCCCATTGTAAATTATCAGCCAGCAAGTAAAATCCAGGTGCAGTGAATCCATGGCAAAACTGGGAAAATACCGCCAGCCCTTCCATTGTCAAAGGAAATAGCAAATTATTTTTAACAGGTCAGGATTCTGCTGCAGATTTATTTTTTTTTTTTTAATGCTGCTATCTCAAGGTTGCCCAGGAAGCCAGCTCTAATGTGTTTTGCTGAAATACTTTTTTTGTGTAGTGGCTGGTTGTTACAAGAATAAGGTTTCTGAATGATTCTTGAAAATGAAGGACATATTTATTATCATGTTGCATCTGCTTTTGTGTCAGCATAAATTCCAGTGATTTTGCTTTAACTGGCTTCGAAGAAAATATGGTGGAAAATAGTGAAGATAATTCAATTTCATGAGTGCTGATTGCATTTTTTTTGTTCTATTTACATAATTCTGTTCTTCTATAGTTTTTCTAATTCGCTATTTCAGATTGAGAGTTGCTTATTTTTTAATTTATTCCCCCTTTTTTGCTAGACCTGGGCACTTCCTTCATGTGTCTACCAGTCTCAATTTTTTTTCCATGGATCTTTTTTGTCAAGGAAATTGATTGATAGAAGAATAAGGGTCAGTTCAGGTAGACTTAAGATTTAGGTGACGTTAATTTTACAATGTTTACAAATTGCGCAACTCGCAAGGAAAAAAAAAAGGAAAAAAGGCAAATTCTATTTTGGTTGTTCATTGCCTTTCTTCAAGAGTATTGTTTTCATATGTCCCAAACTATGTTGCTTCATCTTCTTTGACACTGAAGAAGTGTACATTCAATTTTATTAGAATGCAAACAGGCTGTTTCAAAAAAGAAATGATATATACTTGAAGGATCTTGTGAAAAAGTTATGTGTTAAGATTTATTTCTTGGCATGTTAGTGAAATCTAGTGTAAAGAAGTCAGAGGGTTCCTTGCTGTTTGTGGTGGTGTGTTGGATTTTTAGTTTTTTTAAATAACTTTATTTATTGTGTGGCCCATTTGTGCTGAAGTGGAGACTGTAATGAATTCCCAGATAGAACTGGGAGAAAAACAGTTCTCTCTCCATGTGCATAGTACTTTCCTGAATTAGTATTTCAGGGTCTACTTTACCAATTTAAAACCAAAACAAAACCAAAAGGGAGAACCAGAAAATGTATTTTTACATTGTGATTTAGTTAAGTAGGCAACCTCCATAATGCCAAGAGTGTTATTTTTTTCTGTTATAAAGTCTAGATTATATTCAGTCAATACAGAATAAGGCTTGGGAGCTATATTATGTGAAAAATGACCATATGTGATAGATTTTTACAGAATAAAATTCACAGTGATACAACAGCTTACCTTTTCACAGTGACACTTATTAGAATTTATGAGAATCATAGGAGGTAATCTCCTAGAGGCGATATAACTTGGTATTTGTTTGTTAGAGCACTGTGTATTATTGGGGAGATACAAGGTCCATCTTGTTTAGCTAAGACAATGCTATACTATGTGCCACAGTACCAAACTCAAGTTCTTATAAACATATTATTTATAGATATTTTATGATTTCATGGCTTCACAAACAAAATGTTAGATCTTTTTAAAACTTTGACAATATATTTTGACTATTTTGGTTTTAATTCTCTGAAATTCATCATCCATGATTTCATATAGGTGAAATATGAGAGTAAAACAGTAGAATTTTTAAGGCTCTTGTATAGACTCAGGAGAGTCTTTCCTGCAATATCTAACTGAAAAGGTAATGAACTGTAAAATATGTTGAAATGATTGGGGATTAAAAATCTCTGGTGTGTAGTGACAGTGCAATTATATTCCACAGTAAAGGTTTCTTATATTAAGTGTAATAAATAAAACTTTTTTTTTCACTGTGATTGGTTGTCACCACTGTAATGATAGCTTTGACCTTCTTCCTGTTCAAGTGTCATTAGCTTGTGACCAACTAGTTAGGATGCTATAGAATGAATTGGGATGGCTGTACATGAAACCAGCTATTGAAAAAAAATTTGAAATTAAGCACAGAAGTCAATGTTGTAACTTTTGAGTCTTTCTGCTTTCCTGCCCCTGCACAACTACTTTACTCACACTTATTGTCTTACAGCATGGTAATTTATCTTTAGATATCTTTGATTCTAGCCACTATAGCTATCCATTTAGCTCTAACACATCTAGTTAGCATTTTTAATGTTGAGATTTATATATGTTTGTAGCATGTTTCTCTTTCTAGTCAAACAAAAGCAGCGCCATTTGTGGAAACCAACTAGAGGACTGCAAAATAATTTCCAGTTTCTTTTGAAAGTTGAACAGTCAGATGGGGGAACACACAATTCCCTTATTAGCAAGTTTGGGTCGTGCATCACCAGGTACAGAATGCAAGCCCCAGTTTTAATATTTCTAAAACCAGTCCAAAGTGTGAATAATATAGATATTGTAGTAGAGGTGAATAGCCCTAGTTCTTCAGCCACTATCCATCTGTGTGTTCCCCCAGGCCTTTTTTCTCAAGCACTCTGTGTCTGGCTGGGACATCAGTAGCCGACCTATTCGGCTCTTTATTGCGCTGTTCCTATATGCAATACCTGACTGTTTATGCTTCTTGGAGACTTGAAAGCATTGCTTCTACAAAGAAAGAGTTTAGTTTCTCTTGGTTCAGAGAGCAAGGAGTACAGCTCATTCAGTGTTGCAGTTCTGGGATCTTTACAACAACTTCCCTTACTGACTGTTACTTTTAAAGGTAGTTATTGGTCTTAAAGGAAACCTCACCAGTCAGCAAGGTATGTAAAAATAGGTGCATTTGTACTAATATTTGACAGGCTTTGTAAATATTATTGCTTCAACTATCCTGTGCAATTACACAGCAGTGTGTCATTCAGCATTAATGATCTTGCGAACTGTATTAGTATCTAAAGCCATCTAAATAATGATATTTCTACTCACTTAATGGGCATTCCTCATATGACCAGTTACAAGAAATGAGAGATCACTTGCTCTAAATTTATCTGAACCTTGAGATGGAAAAACTGAAAACTCCTTCACTTTTATGAGAACTTTTGATTAGGGTTTGGGTAGGTGGATAATGAAGGAGTGAAACATTGAAATGTGCCTAAATAACATGCTGTTACAAGCCTTATGATAGATTTGTGTTTGACTTAACAGCTTTTGGAACCTAATAAAAAAAACTTAATTGACAATTTCTTGAAATTGCTAAGAAAACCTAGTGATGTTGGTAAGGTATAATAAGGAGTTTTCTCATCACTGTCTTCAAGATTGAGCCTATACAAAAAAAAGGATTTATCTCTGTGGTAACTCTAAGTAATTGATATACAGACAAGGTTTGGTTCCAATTTGCCAGCAATAAAGTTGTAATAGGGTTTTCTCTGCAATTTTAGCCTTAATGTGCTCATTCCAAAGAGCAGTATTTTTCCAAGCGAACAAATAACATCAGTAAAGCTTACGACCAGTAATAGCCCCACACTGATGCTTGCATTAAACTTGTTAAATCAATTCACTAGACACTTTCTAAAGTGGACTGTCTGTTTACTTTGACTTGCACCCTGTGAGGATTATCCATCAGTTACATTTATTTGAATGATCTTTATGTTTGAAATTTGTAATTGTTCATGCATGATTGTGGTTACAAATCTGTCGTCTTATTTTTTTTGCAGCTTTATTTTTCCAACTTCTGATTTTTCCACCTTAGTTGTATGAAGGATATGGATATTTAACAATACACAGTAGAATTCATTGTATGTTTAGCCTTATCCAAGTCCTACATGGGCACTTTGCTGCATAATTATGGTGGCTTCTCTTTGTAGCTATATATTTCATATTCCTGTTTACTGAAGGTATCAATCCACTATGAGCCGTATTGCTCTTCTAGTATACAAAAATTAACATATAAATAATGTAGGATTACTGTATTTTGAAATAATTAGCAAAATGTGGTAAGTACTAAATGATTTATTAAAGATGTAATTTAGTCAGATTTGCTGCATAAGATATTAGAGTGCAAAAAGCTATACTATACTCTGCAAGGAATCATTTTGTAGATGGTTAATCTGCCAGCTAGGCTTCATTTTTCACTCAGAATAAACCTGGTGTGCTGCTACATACTGCCTTTTGTCAGTAGCCACAAAGAGAAATTTGAAGTAATCAGTCTTTCTTATCAGTAGCATTCAATATGCATACTTTTTATTTTATTCTTTGGCTCTAATACTAGACTAATATGAAACAAAATGTAAGAGTTGAGAAGTTTGGAGCTGTTTATCTGGTAGCTAAGTGCACATTTTAAAAGGTAGCACAAAACCAAAATAATGGCATTACCTTTTATATGTATTAAGGAAACTGAAAATATTTTGGAAAGCACTGAGGTCCCAGAAGAACGGCCTGTGGGTAACCGGAAATTCCTGGATAAGGAAGCTCTACAGCATCTTTGTAGCTAAAATCTGCATGGATTGTTATGATTATCTACTATGTTGTCACACTCCCATGGCTGAATCCACATATGTAGGAGACTGAAGAAAAACCTGCTGCCTATGAGATGTTGCAGCTGTTGTTTACATGCATCACTTCCCTTCCTGGTGAAAATAATTCTTTACTTTTCCCTTAAGTATAAGCAAGCTTTTATAATGGACATGTGATATGTTTTTGAAATGGTAGTCAGCTTGGTTATAAAAATATTCAGACAAGATGCATAGCAGAATATTTACACTTTACTTTCTTCTGACTTTATTTGTCACGTGTCCTTATTTTAGCTATCTATCTAATTTAGCTCTATTCTTCTGTATTTTCAAGGAGGCAGTTCAGTATAGCTGGAAATAGTAATGTGGAGGGAAATGTCTCCTATTCTCCAGAATAGACCAAAAGCCTGTAAATACATATTACTGCAGTATCATAAAGAAACAGGAAGAATAAGAAATATCATTTGCTATACATATAAATAGTTCATCGAACCCAGATTTTTTTCTTCTGTTTCATTTGTTGTCATTTCACAGTGGGAGAATCCCATCCCTTAAGCAATCTTCCCTTTTTTTCCATTTTTTTTTTTCCTTCTATATGGGACAAAACAAACACCTCCTGCCTCTTCGAGCCTGCAAAAAAAACTGATATCCCCATTTCTGTAGAACAGAAACTCCAGAAATACACTCTTCAGAAAATCAGTGTAAACCATGTGTTTAACCCCAGAAGCAGCTAAGCACCACACAGCTACTTGCTCATTCCTCCCTGGTGGGATGGGAGACAGAATCAGAAGGGTAAAAGTAAAAAGACTTGTGGGTTGAGATAAAAATGGTTTAATAAGGAAAGCAAATGCTGCACGAAAAGCAAAGAATTCATTCCCTACTTCCCATCATCAGGCAGGTGTTCAGCCATCTCCAGGGAAGCACAGTTCCATCACACGTAATGGTTACTTGGAAAGACAGATGCTGTCACTCCAAATGTGCCCCCTTTCCTTCTTTCCCCAGTTTTATATTTTGAGCATGACCCTTTGGTCGGTTGGGATCAGCTGTCATGGCTGTGTCCCCCTTCCACCTTCTGGTGCACCCCCATCCTACTCACTGGCAGGACGATGTGAGAAGCAGAAGAGTCCTTGGCTCTGTGTAAGCACTGCTCAGCTGTAACTAAAACATCCCTGAATTATCAACACTGCTTCCAGCCCCAATCCAGAACCCAGCCCCAATCCAAAACACAGCCCCATGCTGGCTACTATGAAGAAAATTCACTCTACCCCAGACAAAACCATTAAATGCAAAATCTTAACACTTATTGCTAAGAAGTGTTAACTTATTGGTAAGAAGTATATTACTAGAGACAGTTCTGTTGATATTCCCTCCCTACTTGCTCCCAGTGATATCTTCAGTAGAAATTGAGGCGTATAGTCTTTGCCTTTTCACACTTACTGAGTGTTATTGTTTCAAGTGCAGATTTGCAATTTTTAAATGTGAAAGGTGAAGTAAGGTGATATCTTGTCATTGTTCTGCCCCTTTCTACTGCACAGCTGCAACTGAAGTAAATTGCAGGTGATTAGAAAAGATCCTGAAGTTGTAAGAAGCCTAGTGATAGGAGACTTGTATGTGACTCACAGTTTAATTAGGGTAGAATAATAACATAATTTACATAGATTCTGTCCTGTTAGGTCATTATTGATTGACATTTACAGTATGTTGATGTGTCTTAAAAGCCAGTTAAATGTTAAAACATTTATACATATTTAGACTATATTTTCCCTTTTTGTGGTTTCTTTGATGTGATGGTGGCATCATCATTTTGGGAAATGAGCTCTAGAGGAACTTAAATGTGCAGTATCTCTGCCTTAATACCACCACCCAGTCTTGGACACAGGAAACTCGAATAGTTAAAGGTGGAAATAGAGATGGCTTCATCTCTCAGAGGGCACTTTAGGTGAATCCATGGCAAGCAGAAAGAGGGAGAGACCCATTTTTTCCCAGTGTGTGCCTGGAAGCATCTGGGATTGAGGTAAAAATTATTTTTCCAAGAGCAACTTCATAAGCAATGCAAATGGCATTGCTGTTAATATTTTATGCAACTAATAATCTTCTAATCTATGTGCTACTGTAACTTCACTCTTCACAGTTTGTGTTTCTTTGTTCTCATAATTCCTAGGTAGGTGAGCTGTATATTTTGAATGGGTTGGTAGTAGAATGGTTGAAGAGGAAACAATCACAAGGAGCAGTTACTGATAAGCAACTTTGTATTACATGAACAAAAGAGGAATATTAGTGTTGTAAACACTGTGGCAAAGGAAAATGGTTATCATACACTTGGAAGAAATGTTGCAGTGCTTGCTGACCTGATTTATCTCCTTGTTTAGTTACATATTCTGCAGTTATTTACAGCTAGATCTTTGTTCAGCATTGGAATCCATCTGGCTTGCCAGAATGTACAGTATTCACTTGCTATCAAGCCAAACTTTCAAATAATAATTTTAGGAAATCTTTCAGGAATTAAATGAACAGGAAGTTCATTTTTGTGTGTATGTTCTCTTGCCTCCTTTTGTATGTTGGAAATCAGGGAAACCTCCCCTTGTTAATCCAGACCACTAAAATGATTTTCTCTACAATTGAGTATTTTAGCCAATTCCAGTAAATGACTTCAAAGACATCAAAACAGATGTTCTAGTTCAAATAATTATTTTTTATCTGTCCATAAAGAGAGTAGCTTTACTGGGTTATATTTGGTCAAAAAATTAAGGGCAAGTTATGTGTTCTGTTGCCAGCAGATAATTTTTATTTTAACTTTCAATGGAAAGTTCTCCGCCCAGCAAAAGGCTCTTCCTGAGCAGAAGTGATCAACAAGCTGCAGTATTGAAACACAGCAATTCCATTAGCCAACAGCATGTCGTGATGTGGAATGATGTGATCGTCACAACCAGCAGCCCTTGACTTGCCTCCCTGCTACACTTGGATGTAGTGGAAACAGCTTGCTGCATGAATTTGGAGCATGGCTAAGACTGACATATCTGAGTCTTTTATGAGATGCCTTAATTGCTTTATTACCTTGTCCACTCTGTTCAGGAATACATAATTTTAAAGGCTTCTCCAACATTTCTAATAACTCTAATCTTGGTTTTAGATAGAGTACAAAGAGTTTCAATGTTCTTGTTTATTGGTAGTTTTATTGCTAGCTCTATTGTAAGGATGAGGAGGGAGATAGGGTAAATCAAATACTTTTCTAACTGATTGAATGCAGAAGAATTCGTTGCACAAAATGGTTCAAGATTGAAAAATCATTATTTTAAGTTACAACCCCTTTGATTACCTAATGAAAGTAGGCTATGTGAATAATTACTTCCCACTAATTTCTGATAAAACCCTTACTGTAAAAATTGCCCCATTTGCTTTTAAAAAAGTTCATCAAAGGAGCAAAAAGTTTTGATGAGATTTATTAACTTTGAAGTAAAAGGTTCTATAAGTGAGGTTTTACGTAACTGTTGATGAGACAGTTAATATCTCCCCTAGGCCAGCCTGACTTATGCAGTGACTTGCTCAGAAGAATCCCTAGTTTGTTTCTTTAGGGTAGTGTTTGTTTTTATTTTGAATGGAAAGTTATATCCAGAATCTTTTTAAAGAAACTTTATTTGCGTAGTGACTATAGTCACTTTGTTGATTGATATTTAAGATTTAGTGAAAAAATAATGCATTTTCTCATCACAACTTTACATTTTGTTTAAGAGACAAAAGGCTAATGATGAAGGCTCTTATGAATAATATAGTTACTGTGTTTGGTTTATGCAAATAAATGCAAACAGTTCTTGATTTACCCCATGAAGAAGTGCACAATTTTACTACATTTATAGTTAAACCCTTCCATATAAACGTTGTTTTGATTATTTTTAGTTTATTCTCTGTCTTTCAGAACTTGAAAGTATGGCCCCATGTTAACTGTTCTGCCACAAGTGTCTCTACTGCAAACTTCTGGCAATTTTATATTTGAAGATTATTATCAGAGGCCTAATTCCTACCCGTAGCCCTTTGTTGGCTAAGAAACTTCTTAGTTTTGCCCCTTGGTCACAATTAAAAGGAAAATATATCCAAAGACAAATGAATAACAACAGCTGAATCATCCCTTCTGTCTTGTGTGTGTTTTGTCTTCATTAATCTGATCCTTTTTTTCTTTTTTCTTTTTTCTAAATCAAATTCTGTTAGCGCTTGTGCTGCCAATTTCTAAGGACACTGGTTCAGTGGTTGTGTTGTATAGTAATGGAATCATGGAATAGTTAGGGTTGGAAAAGACCTTAAGATCATCTAGTTCCAGCCCCCCTGCCATGGACAGGGACACCTTCCACTAAACCATGACACCCAAGGCTCTGTCCAACCTGGCCTTGAACACCACCAGGGATGGAGCATTCACAACTTCCTTAGGCAACCCATTCCAGTGCCTCACCACCCTTACAGTAAAGAACCTCTTCCTTATATCCAATCTAAACTTCCCCTGTTTAGGTTTGAACCCATTACCCCTTGTCCTATTGCTACAGTCCCTGATGAAGAGTCCCTATCAAGCGTCCTTGTAGGGCCCCTTCATATACTGGAAGGCTGCTATGAGGTCTCCACACAACCTCCTCCAGGCTGAACAGCCCCAATTTTCTTAACCTGTCTTCATATGGAAGGTGCTCCAGTCCCCTGATCATCCTTGTGGCCCTCCTCTGGACTTGTTTCAACAGTTCCATGTCCTTTTTATGTTGAGGATACCAGAACTGCACACAATACTCCAAGTGAGGTCTCACAAGAGC
>WYDI02034210.1:0-18123 GCA_009867235.2 Psittacus erithacus | reverse complement strand
TGTGAGGGTGCTGAGGCGCTGGCACAGGGTGCCCAGAGAAGCTGTGGCTGCCCCATCCCTGGCAGTGCTCAAGGCCACGTTGGGCACAGGAACCTGGAGCAATCTGCTCTAGTGTGAGGTGTCTCGTGGCAGGGAGTTGGAAGTGGATGAGCTTTAAAGTCCTTTCCAATGCAAACCAGTCTGGCATTTTATGATTCTAAAAGAAGAGACAAAAAGTGATGGAAATCCTAGCAACAGAAATTCTCCAAACCAGGCTAAATGCAGCACAACCAGTACTGCAATAAACAGAGTAATGCTCCAAGACCACTGGAAGACTACTATTCTCCAGCTCCAAGTCAGAGAAGTCAAGGGACAGTAAAAGCATTCAGGTAATTGATGTCTCATTGTATCTAATCACTGAAACCTAATCTAGGAAAAAAGATTTGATTTTATATTACTGAAATCACTTGTTCATTTGACAAAACTTGAAGACCACCGAGCCTTTCTGCTGAGTTGAAGCTAATTACTGTCATGCCACCATCCAGAGACTCAGCTTGAAATAACAGCCCAGAATTAGAACATGAATGTGAAGCATTGTCAAAGTTTTACATACTTAAACTTCTTTAAAAATGTCTCCAATTATTTACTATATATGTTTTATATTTGCAATTGCTGTTTTGTAAGGAATTAATGAGAAGGGAAATCATACCTAGTACCAGTCTTCTTTCTTCCAGTGCTAAAGCCTAATGACTTTTAACCATAAAATGTTATTTCCTGTCCCATGTTTTTTCAGTTCTCTAGAATCAGGGATGCTCAACTCTGCAGAACCTGCCTCTATTTTGACAGTAGGCTATATGATCCAGAAAGCAAGCAACCCTTTCCCATTTACAAAGTGCTCAGTGACTATAAGTGTCAAGAGCCTGCAGCTCCTACTTTGAGAGCTCAAAAACAACGAAGTGCTGCAGGTAGCCCTCTCCTCAGAGGGCATTTCATCTACATAGGGGAAATTCTAGCCTAAACCCACAGAGTCAGCACATGCTACAGACATATGAAGATGCAGCTCCTGACTCTAAAAGTTCATGCACCACAGATTGCTGAAGACAGCTTCCCACCAAGGCTTGACCTGGCTGTTGACACATCCTTGCTAGGTGCTCACTGCTGACTGCGAGCAAACAGAGTGCTGGGCCACACCATTACTCTTACGCTTGTTAGCTTGTGCTCTAACCTACCAGGTTCCCCAAAGGAAGGTTTCCCAAAATCTAAGGAACTAAACAAGACTTCAGGTGACCTTCATTACTTCAAAGTGGAGGTGCTATCTCCCATTTAAGAATCCCTTCCCCTCAAAAGGTGCAATAATTTTGTCTAATGATGCTTTGATTGTAGTCAAGCTAGCTCTCCTATGCTTGAAATAGCAATAAACCCCTCAAATGATTGCTTATCTGTTTTTCTCATCCAGCATTTCACAAGGGAAAAAGCTACTGCAATTTGAAGATGCCTCTCTTCAGAACTGCAGAAATGTGTTTTATCCAATCATGGCTTACTGCTAGCAAGTGACAATTGTTTGGTACCACTTTACTCTTGCAAGGCTACTCCAAATAAACAGTATGAATACAAACTCTTTACACTGACCACACAAACATTGGCTTATTGGTTGTGACTAGATAAACAACAACTTAAAATACATTTTTAAGGGTTATTTTGTTGGTTCAGTTCAAATCACAGTGAGGAAAACAAACCATAAATATCATTGAAAAACACTTCCACAGAGAGAGGAAGAGAAAGAAGATGAAGCAGGTTTCCATGGTTACTTGGTTAACCATCTCCAGTTTGCTGTTTATATAGTTTAACAACTACAAGACAGTATAAACAAGAAGAAATGAAATATTTATTAAGATCTACATTCCAGAAAGCTCCTACCAGATGTCACTTCTGTTTCATCAGCTCACTGTCCAATGAAGCTCTAAAAGACACACTGACATCTACTAATTCCTGGTGCTCTCATGGACATAATATAGAACAAACCCTTCCTGAACATACACAGAGGGAGTCCTTGACTCATGGTTATTTACTAATACTTAATCAATAATTTATTTTCAGTAAAAGATGATCCCTTGCCTTGAGACCAATAAAAATATTGCAGGTGTCTCACTTTGAAGGAAAAGCTCCTGCTTGGCTGTCAGCTAAAACTAACTGACCACCACAGCCTGCTCTCAAGCTCCATCCATTTCAACAGCTGCAGCTTTAATCACTTCCAATGCAAAAGAAGTTCCTTTTGAGTCATCACCCTAAATGAAAGGTTAATGCTGTAGAACAGCACTTTTCAGAAAAAAAATGTCATCTAAATCAGGCCATTTTTATTTTGACCTCCTATAAAAATAAGCTTCCTATTGTCTGGGGGAGGAATGATAAGAAACTCCGCTACCACTAATACTGGGAAGGCTCCAGACTCACCAGCAAAAGCCTCAAAGTTCTATATGGAGTCCCCAGTGCAGGAAAGTTTGGAAGTATTTGGCTATCAACTCCCTTCAGCTAAAGGCAGCACTTTACCTTAGGTCCTGTATTGTATAGTCATCACACAGCAATGAAACTGACTCCAATAGTGAAAGCAGTCCTGCAGTACTGAATGATATGTAGAATATGAGTGACATGTAGAATCACTGAATCATTTGGGTTGGAAAAGACCCTTTAGCTCATTGTGTCCAACTGTTAACCCAGCACTGCCAAGTCCACCACTAAACCATGTCCCTAAGCACCACATCTCCACATCGTCTAAATACCACCAGGGATGGTGACTCAAGTAGTACAGTACTGTCTATTTAAATAGCATCTAGAGACTGAGACAGACACATTTTTCTAAGCAGCAATGTTTTGCCTGCTGTGTCCTAGCCAAGAAGTGTGCTGGAAACTGCTACTGCAGCTTGAACACTACCAGCCTGTCTACCATCCTACAGGCAAATTTCTGCATGTCATTGCTGCTGTGTTTTTGCTCAAGTTCCTATCAGTAAGCACGGTTCTTATCCTTTAAACAAGTGTGAGTTCTGCAGAGGTCAACTCATCTCTCCTCTATGGCAGGATCAACTTCACTTAGGTTACTTTTCAACAAGATTTGCTTCTGAGTTGTCGCCATACAATGAGGGCATCAAATGGCCTGCTCTGGCTCCCCTTTTCTAGCCAGCCAGGAAAAGGTATTTTATGTCTTTTTATCTATATTACTCGTATAGGGGTATATGAGTTTGGCAGAACTCAAAGAAAAACACTGCTGAAGTTTATATTGCAATGTTAGCTCCCTAGCACTGGCCAAACAGTTAAGGTCAGTATTTAAAACTCCCCCACCTCACTCGCAAGCTGTAAATGTCTACTATTAAGTATTTTCAGAGCAATAGTCTAATCCAGATTTGAAAAGCAATTCATTGAACCAAAACACTAGATACATTTTGGAATAATCTCTAAATCTACCAGAACTGTCCCTGAAAAGCACTAGCACATGGGATGCCATTATCCTTATAGCTAAAGATAACGTTCATTATATAATATCAATATTCACCAAAAAAAGAGAGCAGAGCAATACTTGTTCCTTATACGTCCTGATTCTCTCCGCATCACTCAAGGTGGAATTCTGCTTTCTTTACTGCTTTTTCAGTGTGGGATAAGTGCATAACTCAGGCAAGCAAAATGCCTTTTGCTGTTCACAAAGAGCAGAGCAGCAGAGGCTGCCTGCAAAGTGGAAGTACCTTGCAAGTATCCAGCTATGCTGCTTGCAAGAAAATGCTAAATCTTCTCCAAGAGAAAGCAAACAAGAACTGTATGACAGCTGATCAAAAGTATTACCCTGTGGCTGCCATGACCTTAGCTCATCCTGCAGCACTGCACAGTGTCACTGCAATTACATGTTTAGGCTATACTAGGAAGTCTACAGCATGTTCCTTCACTCTCTTATTTGAGACAGGAAGATAAATAGAAGGCTTAAGGTTTTGACCCCTCATTCCCTCAAAAATGAGTTCTACCCAATTATTTATCTGTGACCTTTAGTATGAAAGCCTGCATGAGATTTTGATTCACATGGCCTAATTTCTTTAGGAGCTAGGGAAGGAGTGTTTCCCCTTATACTGCACCTCATAAACAACATATATTTTACTGCAGCTGCTTAATAGAACACTTCTTACTACAGTTCCCTATTTATGCTTGTAATCCCCCCAAGTAAATGCAATGAAGAGCACGTACAGCCTGCAACAAATCACACTATTTCCTTTTTTTAACCCAAATTTACATCTGCGATAGAACGATCCAATAGTTACTTCCTGTCCTGTTTTATCATCTGCTCTTGATGTTATGTAAAGAGCTTATAGTAAATATCAACGTTGAGCTCTTATATAGCATTCTTAATCCATAGATCTCCACGCATTTTACAAAGGATGATCCTGCTTCATCCATGGAAGATAAAAAAACCCAGAGAACTTCAGGGTGAAATTCGGATCTCAACAAATTCCCACAGATCACAGTGAAGCCAGGACTGCACTTCAGATCACAACACCACCAGTCAGCCAGAACAGCATCCACAGACAGATCTCAAAGAATTTCGGAACACCAGTGGCCTGTGATTTCCACTCAGCAACTGCACACACCTCTTAGGCATCATTCCAGAGATAACGTGGCCCTCAATACAGTATCTTATTCAGCTTGACATTCACTAAAAAGCCTCCCATTCCACATGGGCAGCATTTTTCAAGCGTACTCTGCCTTCTCCCAGGTATCCTGCTTTACAACTCCAGACACATGAACGTTGCCATCAGTTGCTGCAAATAACCACAGCCAAGTCCTCTACTTGGGCTTTAATACTGACTTCAAAACAGCTGTAGACAGATACACAGATATCAAGGTCTAATGCCACCACTGAAGTGTCTCAAAGTATTTTCACCTCCCCACTGAAGCCCTCAAACCCCCTGATCTGTGTGTGACCAGACAGGAGTTGTCAAGCCTCCTGCCTTCATCTTTTCCTCCCCTCTTCTAGATTTGTTTCTCATACCCACTCTTTGCACCTTGCTTTAAGGTAGGTGTTTAATCTCACAGACTTCCTTAAGTCTGTAAACTCTCCTGGACTATTCAGAGAACATAGAGCCAACACTGGAGCTTGGAAGGACAAAGACTGAAGGCAGATTGTGTACTGATGGCCACACAGCTTACTGGGGCATCTGTTTGATTGGAAATGCTGCGTGATACCATACAGCCATAAAATAAGCAGTAAAGCTATTTACTTCAGTTGCGCGTCTGAAAATGTACTATCCAGACGTGATGATTTGAGAAAACGTTAACTTATGACTTCAGATTAAAGTTAAGGTGTTATTGTTTTCATGTACTACATAGCAAGTACCTCAAGAAAGCCTTGCACCCAGGGAAAGACAAGCAAGCTGACCCTGAGCACAAAAATGAGCTGAAGAGCTGGGATTCTCCAGGAGAGGATTCAGAACACACCACGCAATCAAGTAGCCAAGGAAGAGAAACACATGCAAGCTTCTGTGCCCACAAGGACAATGGGAGTCCTTCTGTATTCCACTGTACTCCAGTATTAACCCAGATAGGTTATTCTGAACAGCTGCTCCTAGAATCCCATATAGCAGATGAAGCACCTACTGTGAATCAGTACTATCAGGAAGAGAATGCACAAAAGCAGAGGCAGTCGCATAATAGATTGCATCTTCTGGGACACACATTTCCTAGCATGGTACTGGCTTCCAAGGAACATAACTGTAGCATTATGGACTCCCTTGTCACTCCCTGACATATTTGTGACACAGAGAAAGATGCTGAAGGGGAAAGCATAGTTGAAACACACAAAGCTTCATCCATTTCCAAGCTTAGCTACGTACAAGTCAAGTGCAAGACACAGACAAACCGCAGCACTGTGGATGCTGCCAGGCAGCTCTTGTGCGTGTGCTTAGATAGAATGCAGTAGAGCAGGCAGGAAAAGCAGGCTGGCAGGCTCCTAACATGTTTCTTTTGAAGGGAAGGATGAAAGGTAACCTCAGAGAGGCAGCAATTCAGATGACAACAGCTGAGTCTGAGGCATGTGCTGGCTAAGATGTGCTGCCTACAGCTGATTTGCCAGAAGCTAGAGGAGAAAATGTTCTTCCCATCCTATATTTTCCCCCCACATTTTTTCCAGCACTGGTCTCCATTTATTTCCAATATACTATCACACAGAAACAGCATGTGGCTTTCTGAAACACATCTAAAACACAGAACAGGAACTAACTTTGAGATCAAAGTTTATACCAACCACATCCTGTCATTTGGAAGTTGTAATCAAGGCTCTCAGCATGGCAGGGCACAAATATGGATCAGAACACGTGGAAGAAAATAAGACAACATTTAAAGTAAGGAAGACAAGAGAATAAATCAAAGAGAAAAAAAACTAAGGTAAGCAGAAACCTGTCAATTCATACTCTAGACCATGTGAAGCCTTTACACGTGGTGTAAACACTAACGTGGAAGTATTACATAAAGAGTATTTTTAACATAAGAGACATGTCTTACATACCCAGTGGTGTGACTGTGAAATACAGGTGGCTTCAGTTAGAAAAGGTGTAAAGTCCCTCAGACTGAAATCACACTTAAACTCCAGCCACATTCTGGCCCTTATAGTCAGTCAGGGACAAAAGTGTTCCAGTGACATCATTCCCTGGACTTCACAAGGAATAAATTCAGGATCCTTACAAGCTCAGGTGGTTCAGGACTACAGGGCACATACTACTTCTATCATACTGAAATACAACCTTTGATCCAGCTCCACTAAACTACTCAGTAAAATTATTTCAAAGCAGCCTGAACTGTATTTCAGAACACTTCATGTTCCACAAACTTATTTCTTGTTCATAGATAGTGACTCAAATACCCTGCAACAAAAACAACAAACTACTTTAATGCACAGTTGCAACACATAAACATGAGGAGCTCTGTACATTGTTAAACCCAACTTCCCCACTCCAACAGTTGAAGTTAAATGTCACATTTACATAACATTTACATAAAGATTCAGGTTTGTTTATACAAAAGCCAGCCTTGGTTTTGCAGCACACTTGATGCTCATGTAACAACATTATGTGCGTTGTTTTGCAACAACAGATTGCTTGCTCTCATTAAAAAAACAAGGTTTCATTCTGAGAAGGTGCTTGAGAGGCTGCAGTTGCTCTGAGGCAGTTCAGCATCATTCTTCATTACTGTCTGATCAAGTCCTACTCTAAGCAAGACATCCCTTCAAACCTCACCCACACCAGCAAACACCTCAAAACCTCCAGTGGGTCTGACACACAGCTCACGGGACCTAACTGCAATACTGCATAAGAGCAACTCTACCTTCCAGCCTCTTCATGAAGCGGTCTTCACAGATTGCTGCTCTCTTCTGTATTTCAGAACTTTAAAATCATTTTTGCAGAAGCCCTAAGGCCCCATATTGAGAGTGCATTTAAAGAAGAAATAATTCCTAAGCTAAAACCACTGTCTCTTCAAAGTAATAAACACCTTAACCTTAAAACTACTCAATAATTGGACACAAAGCCACTGAATCACATCTAGTGACAACTACAATTGCTTTTATCAGCAACAAGACTAGGAATTCGAGTTCTCAATGTGCTAACTTCATCACAAACTTTCAATGAAGTTTCTCCAAGGGCTGTCTCCAGCACACCACATCCACATCACTGAATGTACAAAAGATAGTAAGAAGCACCTTCTGTTCATCTTAGCTTCCTTGCTAAGGAAGTATTGTTACAGTAGGGCTTTTTCATCCAAAAAGGAGGTTTATATAATGTACCTTGGAAACAGCCTGCTTCTGGTTTAGTTTGCTTTTGAAGTTTGTTTCACACCTGGACACCCTTGACTGAAAACTCTGCTTCTGTTACTGCCACTGGCTTTATCTGCACTGTGTCAGAAGAGTGTGCTGGTCCAAGGGAGTCAAGACTGGTCAACACTTGCTAGAGTCTCATGTCCTACTACACCTGACTTGGTTTAAAGGCATGGGATTGGAGGCAGAAAGGACCCACAGGCAAATGCAAGTACAGCAGTTGCACATATCCCACACACATCTGCACGTGGCAACCTAAGTATCAGCATCACCAAATCCTTCCTCAGGAAGGACCACAGAATCAGCCAGGTTGGAAAAGCCCTTTAAGCTCATCCAGTCCAACATTCCCCAGCACTACCACTGCTAACCCATGGCACTGAGGCCTCGTCTCCACGGTGTGTGAACACTTGCAGGGACGGTGGCTGCAGCACTGCCCTGGGCAGCCTGTTCCAATGCCTGAGCACCCTCTGGGGAAGGAGTTGCTCTTCATCTCCATCTAAACCTGCCCTGGTGCAGCTTGAGGCCGTTTCCTCTTGTCCTGTCCCTTGTTAGTGCATCACTTGTGATGCAGTGTGGCACTTGCCTCTTTGGCAGTCTTTTACCCTGTGTGTTACTTTGATGATTACAGATAGAAATAACCTGCATGCCTTCACCCAGATATGCTGCTGCTTAATTAATATAGCACCTTTGTGCCACCATTGATCCAAGTCAGAAAAATGAGACATAAATTGTTAGAGACATTCTTCAGGTTACACTGAAGAGTACTGCTTATTCAGCGGGTGCCCCTAACGTACACCTAAAAGTCAAACACATCTGTTCTAACCAGTCACCTGGGACTTGGAGGCAAAGCAGTACAAAGATTTGGCAAAAGTGGGTAGGATTAACCTCATTCAGAATAGACCACAGTTTTCACAAGGTGTCTGAAGGCAGCCATGGGCAGGCACCACTGTGGCTGTTTTATGGCAAAACAGAAAGGTTACATGGGGTTATAAACTAAAACAAAGGAGATTCAGACTAGATAAGGAAGAAGAGCTTTTACAATGAGGGTGGTGAGGCGCTGGCACAGGGTGCCCAGAGAAGCTGTGGCTGCCCCATCCCTGGCAGTGTTCAAGGCCAGGTTGGGCAGGGTTTGGAGCAACCTGGTGTAGTGTGAGGTGTCCCTGCTCATGGCAGAGATTTGAACTAGATAAGCTTTACAGGTCACTTCAAACACAACCCATTCTCCCATTGTTGTGTGTGCAGTAAGGATGATTGGGTGACCAGGATGCTGATTGAACCAAAAAGCCAAACTTCTTGACAGAGCAGAGGGGGAAGGATGCACCCCCGTGGGACTTGACACCCAGTGATCTCAAAGGCAAAAGTGATTATCCAAATACTTCTATCAATCCTGTTCCAAGAAAAGTGGAATCTCTAATACTGGGCTGCCTAGCCCAACTCCAGTAATGAATAGTATTTTATGGGCAACCACATTCAACACAGCAGCAGAGAGACCATATAAGATTAGCACTGGTATTTGGCCCCCAAAAGAGGGCAATGCTCTATGCTACATCCCATGTGGCACCCCAGCAGGGAATCTGTGTGTAACTGTTGGAGCCCAGAAGCATCTCTGATGATTACACCTAGCAACGGAGGAAGGACGAAATACAGAGTGAAAGGAACTGTTGCATCAGGTATTGGCTTTCAAAGACTGAAACTCAGAACTGAGTTTCAGGGGAGCTTTTCTGGTTGGTTGGTTTTGGGGTTTTTCCTCTTGTGAGATTCTGGGGGATTGAGCAGCTTTGTTTGTTTTTAAAAACAAAACAGTGATAACTGCTTGGGGTTTTAAGCAGAGGCACAGATGTCTTCAGCTCAGGGTGGCTTAAATACTGCTGAGCTTTTCAGTAAGTCTACATTTCTCATAGGGGTTACACTTAGATAGTGACTCCTCACCATCTCAGTAACAAGTTGTGAGCAAATCTCTCACTTTTAGAAAAGGCCTGACCTCCCAGCAACTGATCTCAGTTCCCTTCTGAACAGAGTACAATAACAAGGAAAAAAACTGACTTTAAAAAACCCAGCTATCAGTTCATTAACATTATTCTGGTATTCTTTTGGGTAGCACAGAATTATGAAGGGTTCCACAGAGAATGAAAACAGGCAGCTGACGAACAGAATTTTCCTTACCTTCTTCTATGGGTGTATCTTACTTAGAACAATAACCCCTCCTATGCCATGGGACCATACTGCCCTTACCTGGAGGTGTTTCTAGGTAAAAAGAAATAGGGGTGGCCACATACACTAAATTTTGACTCCAGAACTCAAATGTGCCTTGCTTCACCTGAGAAAACTAGAGAAGGGGATGATTTTCCAGTTCGGTACTTGGAGAACCTTTGCACCAGGTAATAACCTAAACTTAAATAAGCTGCAGCTCTAAACAAGCCAAAGTAATTGCAAAGCATGTGGCGAGCTGAGAGCACTGTTAGCAGATGGACACTTCTGGGAGACTATGGGGGTACGTGGTCCTACAGCTCTTTTCAAAGTCAGGTCTGTACTAAGAGGAGCACAATTCACTCTTCTTCAAAGGCACAGCAGCGCTGACAGCTTGGAGAGTTTTCAGAAGGATCATGCCTCCAGGAACTGTCACTCTTCTTCACTGCCCTCATCAGCATTGCCCTAAAGGAAGCACTCTTTGCCACTCACTGCTTGCGATTTCCTTCTCAGCACTGGATGAAATAGCTCCAGTGAGCAAACAGCACCAGGCAGTCTCTCTCTTGCTCTTTCCCCTTTAAACCACTACCCCAAAGGCTATTTTCATGCATTCTGAAATCTGAAAATCCACCCACTGCTCCACTCTGAGATCACTCAGTTATTTAGCAGAAACAGTTGTTCTTCCTGTAGTCACAACAAAGAAAAAATATCACTGTCTGTATAGTACTTGTGTCATTTAAATAACACTGATTAATACATTGGCTGACTCTAAAAGTAGTACAAAATACTTTCTTTTCTATGATTGTGTGAAAACAAAGAGCAAATGACCCTCCAAGTATGGTAGTACCTTTTCAATGGGTAATATCAAACTCCAGTTTTCACCACGAAATTACTGACCTTTCCCCCATGGATTTCCAGAACCCCTGCTTCAAACACTCCGGTGTAGCTGCTAACAAAGGCCCAGACCCTGCCATACTCCACTGCACTTTAATTTCACAAATAGTAGTTCCATGACGCCAGCACATTTCAGCATGCAAGGAAAGTGATTAGGAGTCTAGTCCCACAGCCCAGCTCAGCCCAAGCCAGTAATCACCACAGAACTAGCCACTTCAGTACATCTACACCTTCCAATAACACGTTTAAAAAGATGGATTTTTATACCGCAGCTATCTTAAAAACCATATCAGAAGCACGGTTCCAGCCACAGCTAGATGGATAGACAGGAATGATTTACTATTTGGTTTTTGCTAAGAACACAGGAGCTGTGGAGCTGTCCTTCTCTGTCATATTTGTGTTACACTTCACTTGGGCAAGCCACTCACTGTGTGTGCCAGGCTATGTACAGCCCTAGTCCCTTCCAGCAGGACTTCAGTAAGTAATTAGGCACAGACTGTCCTTTTAGCAGAGTCTTAACTGCGCTTTTAGTTTTGTTGGCTCCACATTGCATATCTGAAAGTGTCAGACTGGGCTCTCCTTCCACTGAAGAGCGCTGTCCTTGTATTTAAAACAATATAGTATCTCTTAAACAGTTCAGATCTCAATTTGTAGATTTTCAACACTTCCTGCAACTCTGCTTTGTTAGGGTTTGGGGTTTTCTTGCCCCCACACACACTGTTTGCATTTCACACATAGAAAACCAAGCTGTAAAGAAGTCAATTTATGACAGACACCACAAGAGAAGATCTGCAGGTTCCCAGGAGCAGAGATTGCCTCAATTGGCAAAACCAAAGGCAGTATTTTATGAAAGGTCACATAGCAGACCAACTGCAGAGATAACACCAACTCCCCTCTTTCCTAGTCCAAAAGTCATCTACTAAGAAAGGAAAACAATGCTTTTTTTAGTTAAGGAAACCTAAGCAAAACTCATACTGCTATAACAGAAGGGAACAGTATCTCCTCCTTCGCAGCACACTGACAGAGAAACTATCTGTTGGCTCCCCAAGTTGCTAACAGGGGTGACAGACTGAGAATGAAGTATTCAAAGCTAAGGTTAGAACACCACACCGCAGAGAACCCACAGCTGGCTTGTCAAGAATCAACTCATGCAGACTCAATGGCTATTTGCGGTCCAAGGATTGCACAATCATACAACTCCAATATTACATCTCCACAGAATGTAAAATAATGCAGTAACAAAGAATAATATCTCATTCCATTCTTTGTATGAAGCAAGTGAAAGCATGTTTTCTGGCAGAAGGGTTCTGAAACATTAGAAAATGCTTCACAGGAGTGACCAACCTGTTAGGGCTCTAGAAGTCTGCATTAAGGCCACAAGGACTCAATGAGTGTGAAGGCTTACTTAGTCTTTTCCAGGAAATATGACAAAGTAGCCTAAAATAATGAGTTCAGTAGCAAGGGCAAATTCAGGAAAACCTACCATCACCTGATAATTACAGCGGGCCCCAAACAGCATGCTCTGGGCTCACATACTGTGTTCGTACTTCCAAGGCAAAGCTCTTCACGGATGAATATTGCAACATTTTAGTGGGACAAAAAAACCGAGAGCGCGAATTCTCTAAGGGCCTGAAGACAAACTTCACCTTTCACACTTCTTTGTAAAGATCAGTAGATAGTGATAGATATGTTATTAAAAATGAATGCAAACCTATTCTTAGTGAACAGCCATGACTTTGCTCACACAAAAGAATTCCAAACAGCAAACCCAATTCCACAGTGTAGCATTCAAATGCATTAACCTCACCCTTCTGGTTGAAAAGACCTGCTTTAATCACTGCATTCCTCTAAATGTCAGCAAACAAAACATGCAACAATTATTCCACCTTCCTTATTCATTTTCAGAGCACTGTGCATCAAATCAATTAGGTTTTCTATGGAAGAAAATGCTATGCTCCATAGTGACATTTTTCTATACAATTCAAGTCCTTGTTAGAAAGTAAGAAGGTGCTTGAGTTACCAGTGGAAAACACTCGAATGGTTTTCTTCAGTACAAGAAAACACAAGATTTCCTCAGGAGTGAGTGGAACAATGGCACCAAAAATGCCTAAGTCAAGGTTCTCCTAGAAAACACCTGAAGAGGTTCCTTACAGAGTGACACTGGATAGACAGCCAAGCCAATAAGTTGAAGTTTCTCAAACTAATACTTAAATGGAACACAAAAGAGGATCTTGCTCTAGAAAATACCAAGTAGCATTAGGCTCACATGGCCATCCGTAATCACAACAACAGAAATGCTTTTTAATATGGAATTCCAAATCTAAAAATGTATTGGCTTACCTGACCAGAAAGCGATGGAGCCCAACATCGAAGCTTCTGTAAGAGAGTCACCAGATTTCAATTACTAAAAAATTACTACTACTGCATATACAGAGTATTTCAAATCAATCAATAATGCTAAATATAAATATAAAATTACTAGGATTGATAAAACAGAAGCAGAAGTAAAATATACAATTTCCTTTCTGTAATGGCAAGGATGTTGGACTCTTCATCAGGGACTGCAGCGATAGGACAAGGAGTGATGGGTTCAAACTGAACCAGGGCAAGTTCAGGTTAGATCTAAAACAGATGTTCTTCCCTGTGAGGGTGCTGAGGTGCTGGCATAGGGTGCCCAGAGAAGCTGTGGCTGCCTCATCCCTGGCAGTGTTCAAGGCCAGGTTGGACACAGGGGCTTGGAGCAAGATGCTCTAGTGGAAGGTGTCCCTGCCTGTGGCAGGGGGTTGGAACTGAATGATCTTAAGGTCCTTTCCAAACACTCTACAATTTCTGTCACATGTAGATACATCCACCCTGAAAAGTTACTGTGGAATCCTTTCTTCACTCATTTCTGCTCTGAACCGCACTAAAATGGAAGGGATTGCTGTGCATCCTCTCCATGATACAGAATAATCAAGGAATCCCATTATTTCTCTTTCAGACACACAGAATATACTTGGGCCTCACAAGTGTGTTCCTCTCAGATCTGGTGAGGAAATGACTTTGGGAGTTTTTGACAGTAAGTACAAGGTAGATCCCACTAAATTGCAAGAACAATGCCTGAAAACTTCAGCACTAACAACGTACATTGGCAGATAGCATCAGCGTTTCTTTCCCTTTCCTACTTCCTCCGTCCCCTAGCCAGCTCAGGAGAATCAAGGTCACGAACCATGTACCAGCAAATCCATGACACCACAGGAAGGTAAGTGCTGATTTGATACGTTTACCTAAGAGCTGAAGTATGTGCTGGTTTTATGGGACTATCAATATCATCCCAGATTAACTGTGTGCATAATGACATAGCCAGTGAATGCAAATGGCTCATTTCCAGCGCTGAACCTTCTCCGAAACAGCCTTACATTCTGCACACAGAAAACATTATGGCATATACTAAGCTCTTGAGTATCCTGATGCAAAAAAAAAAGCCTAATTGGTCATTTGAGTACAATGAGGTTTTATTTTAACAGTATTGCTTGCAGTGTGCTGCCTTCTACATGAAGCAGCAAGAGAAGTCAGCAGATAGCTAAAGGCATCCTGGTAACAGCTGATAGAACTATAGAAATGGTAGAAGTTAACAGGGAGGGAAAGTCCATTGGCTCACCAGGGTGGAGAAGAGAGGAGCAAATGGCTTGCTTAAAAGCTGCCTTGCACATAGCAAAAAATACTAATTAAACCTGTATACTCATATTCCTTTCCTAAAATAATTTCCCATTTTACATTATTGTTATACTGCTGGGCAATTATAGTGCATGAAGTGCATCCAGTTATCTTTCCACAGTCCGCCTGCCTGGACACACACTTTAATTTGCTCCCCACTCTCCACTAAAATATTCAAACTTGACCAGGGCAAGTTCAGGTCAGATCTAAGGCAGAAGTTCTTCCCTGTGAGGGTGCTGAGGCACTGGCACAGGGTGCCCAGAGAAGCTGTGGCTGCCCCACCCCTGGCAGTGTTCAAGGCCAGGCTGGACACAGGGGCTTGGAGCAAGCTGCTCTAATCTGAGGCGTCCCTGACCATGGCAGGGGCTGGAACTGGATGAGTTTTAAGCTTCTATCCAACCCAAACCAGTCTGGGATTCCATGATTCTGTGTTGTACAGAGAGTCTTCTGTATCAGAGCTGTCCACAGTCTGCATTTATAGCTCTGAACATCTTTGCTCCCTAGGATCAAGTACTTCAGGATATTTGTTCTGGGATGGGGTAGAAGAAGCAGCTTCAGTTTCAGGGAACAGCTGCATGCTGAACAGACGCCTTACACATCTTCAGCCAAGCTCACCTTTCCAAGTTACTCCATCTATCCTTTATGGCAATGACCCAATCTGCTATTGTCTCTGAAGGGTCACAACAGCTGAACTTCTTGTGGACAAGGATGCAGAGTATTAAATTTTCACCACTTTTGACACTGAATCAAAAGCCAAAGGACTTGGCTTACATCAAGCATGGAAACTGGTCCTGCTAACCTGAGGTGATGGGAGCTGAAGGAGGTTGGGGTGGACATAGCTGAGGCAGAGTGGGTTCAGACAGGGAGGGAAAATGAGACAGCTTGCTGCAGACATACATGCCATCTCTCATTTTTCACTCTTTCCAAAACATAATGCACTTGCTATTAAAAACAGATTTATAAGTCTACTGCATATAGGCTTTAGGTATTAAAATATTTCCACAAAATAGTCAATCAGTATTAAAAATGCTCATGCATAGAACCAACTTATTAGAATAAATATAAAGGAGGAAAAAAATCAGAGCCTCACTAGGTATAACTTAGCATAGACAGACAAGCTCCATCATTCCCCAGTTTGTACAAATACATTTCAACTGATCATAAATTCTCCACAGTGTAAGCAGTCAGTTAAAAATGTAACTACACTACAACCCACAAAATTAGGAGAACATATAGTAGCATCAGAGTGTGCACTTAGATCTTAAAGACACCTCAGGACCGTAGCATTGATCAGTTCCAAAAGCAAGGACAAGGCTGAACAATTTCAAACTGTAAATGGGAGACACAGTTGCATTACTTAAGGCTACTGATACTGGGTACATACACTTTAAAGCACATAGGGTAATGAATGGAGACACTGCGCAAGGCAACAAATAGTGTAAAGCTAGGATTATGGGAGGCAGGTTTTGACATAACGCTACCACTGCCACTTACAACCATTCTGCTTATTCATATTTAAATATAGACTGCGTGTAAAGCTACAAGGGAAGTGAAAATACAGTGAAGTAGCAATGGAAACAGATGTGATAGATGTGACTAGTCCCTCTGTTTTCAGATGGAAAAGTTAACAAGGGGTAAAGAGGGTCTGTATAGCACTGTTCACACTGCAGCTTGGGGGTAGAAGAAGCAACTTTATTAGATGAAAATAAAAGAAAAAGTAATCAGACTGCACTTATATTAAAAACTTCACAGTGATCCCTTCAACATCACAGGAATCTCCCTATCAGACAATGACAGGGACCCCGCCACAATTACCTCAGAATTACGCACATGATTATCTACTGCTATAAAGTACACCATTTACTTGATACTTGGTATGAACTTCACGTAGCTTGTTTGACTCTGACCCTCCCTGCAAAATCCAGGATCCAGCTGGTAGCCCTTGCAATTTAGGGTGCCTTGCTTAAGGCACCCTGAAGTGTCTTAAAGTTCCACAAATGCTTTTTGAAATCCCATAATGAGCACAATTTTCTGAAATAAAGGTTTTAATTCCAACCTAAAATAGCAAGGGAAAGGAGATCCAGTTTATCAAAGTAGTAATAGTAGTCTTTAAACAGGGCATAGTCTTGACTAGTCAGTGGAACAATAAAGGGAAGATATACATAATCTCCATTTCATAATCATGTTACTCACTGCAGACAATTTGATCGCTATTTTATCAAAAAGCCTTTAATTCTGTTCCTCTGAAGGGCAGTTCTGAATCACAGTTTTGCACGCAGCTTTAATGCCTTTGGTAAGCATGGAGGTTTTAGTTTGACACATTTCAGCAAAAGATTATATATATAATCCTTCCTAATCAAATTAATCTTTTCCCAGTACATCAACTAGAAACCAGTGTCCAAAAACATACACAGACTAAACCAACAAGGACCTTCTCCAAAATACAACCTTTGAAATCCTTGCCTGCAAGCATACATCTCTCTCTTCAAGGTACATATTCAAAATTACTTCAGACATGCAGTTTCTGCTTTGAAAGCTAAATGCATAATGCAACAACCTGCCTCCAAGTCTGCATTCAGCCCAAAGCTGAGGTGGAGGGAGAAGTCTTTTATAGAAAAGATACGAAAGGGCTGAAACATGCTGGTACAAACCACAGTCAGTAGCAATTGCACATGCACTGAAAGTATAATGCTGATGATTCCTAGGAAAAATAGAGTACAAAACTCCTCTTCTTGTCCCCAGGATGCAAAAAAGCATTTATACACATCTGAATGTTTTACAAGCTCAAGAGCGTTGCATCCCAACTAGAAGGAAGTGCAGCAGGAGGGCCAGGAGACCTCCTTGGATGGATAAGGAGCTCCTGAGGGAAATTCGAAGGAAAAAAGAGGCTTATAAAAGGTGGAAGCAAGGACGGGCAGCCTGGGAAAAATACAGGGATGTTGTCCAGGAAGCTAGTGACCAGGTTAGGAAAGCTAAGGCCCAGTTAGAATTAAACTTGGCTAGGGATGTGAAAGATAACAGGAAGGGATTCTATAGGTACATAGCGAATGAAAGACAAATGTAGGCCCTCTCTGGAAGCTATCATGCAAACTGGCTACCCTGGATTTGTAGAAGGCTGAGGTTCTTAATGACTTCTTTGCCTGGCAAATGCTCTGACCACACCACCCAAGTCTTGGAACACAGACGCAGGGACTGTGAGAATGAAGACCCTAGGCCCACTGTAGGAGAGAACCTGGTTTGAGACCATCTTAAAGAACCCGAACGTGCACAAGTCCATGGGACCTGATGAAATCCATCTGCAGGTCATGAAGGAGCTGGCGAATGAAGTTGCTAAGCCACTGTCCATCATCCATGAAAAATCATGGCAATCAGGTGAAGTTCCCGATGACTGGAAAAAGGGAAATATAACCCCCATTTTCAGAAGGGGAAAATGGATGACCCAGGCAATTACACAGCAGTCAGTCTCACCTCTGGGCCTGGCAAAATCTTGGAGCAGATTCTCCTGGAAGGCATGCTAAGGCACATGAAAA
>WYDI02034209.1:0-27669 GCA_009867235.2 Psittacus erithacus | reverse complement strand
AAGGTTGGCATCAGCCCACCTCACAAGCGTGTCAGGGTCCCTCTGGATGGCATTCCTTCCCTCCAGCGTATCAACTGTACCACACACCTTGGTGTCATCGGCAAACTTGCTGAGGGCGCACTCAATCCCACTGTCAATGTCTTTGTAAAGCCCTAAACTTTCCTCAGATAAGAACTTTGACAGACACAATTTAGGAAAGAGCACATAACGGAGGTAAGTTTAGAAAGATACAGGGAGGTTGCAGTGGGAAGGGACATGTCAAGTGGATTAGATGCAGAGATCAAGAGAAGCAGAAGTGGTGCAATTAGCAACATCCAGAAATGTGGGAGTGGATAGGTCTGGGGGAACTAAAGATGTGATATTAGAAATGTCCAAAGAAACTGATGAAGTGAGGGAAGAAGCATCTTGAAAGGTGAGATTGGAGGCATCCAGAAAGGGTGTAGGAATGAGATTAGAAACATCCTCAGAGGTTGATGAAGATAATTCAGAGGAGCCTTGAAACATGAAATAGTTAAAATTGGTGAGATCTAGTGAGTCTGAAGAGCTTGAAGAGGTGTGCTCTGAGACACCTAGTGAGGGTGGAGGGATTGTATAGGAGTCCAAGGAAGCTGAGGAATTGTGACTGGAAATATCTGGGGAGGATGAAGAACTGACACTGGAGAGGTCTAGAGAGGGTGAAGAAGCAGGACTGGAGAAATCTGGGGAGAGTGAAGAGGTGAGACTTGAGAGGTCTAAGGAGGCTAAAGAACTGTCACCAGAGTGATCCAGAGATCCTGATGAAGTGAGACTTGATAAGTCTAATGAAACTGAAGAGGTGAAACTAGAGTGCTCCCAGGAATCTGAAGAGGTGAGACTGGAGATCTCTAAGGAGACTGAAGAGGAGGTACTAGAGAAGTCTGAGGAGGCTGAAGATGTGAGACTTGAAAGGTCCAGAGAAGATGAGGTGAGACTGGAAAAGTCCACAGAGGATGAAGAGCTCAGACTAGATAAATCCAAAGAATCTGAAAAGGGGATTTTAAAGAGTTCCAAGGAGGCTGAAGTCTTGACACTGGAGGGGTCCAGGGAGGCCAAAAAATTGAGACCAAGTAGGTCCAGGTAGATTGAAGAGATGACACTGAAAAACCAAATAAATCCACAACATGACTGGTGTTAAATCAGAAGTATTTTAAATTAAAGTTCTCTAATAACATGGCAAAACAAAAGACATAATGAAAGACATAATGAACTTAAATAATACTACTTTTGAAAATAACTAAGCATACAGTCTTCATCTTTATGTCTCTTAGCAGTTTCTCTTTTGGTACAGAAACACCCTAGTAATAAGAGCTCACAGACTTCAGTACAGAAGTAAAAGTACCGAATCATACAGTGACTCTTCCTGATGATTCTAACAAAAATGGCAAATAAACCAGTATTTTTCTCTGCAGCATGTGCAAGATATCTTTTGGGAAGCCAGCAGTATGCTAAACTGATTCTGTGACTACAAAATACACATTTCAGCAACATCAGTTCTACTTGCTTTTCAGACAAAAAAAAAAGAGGTCTTAATACTTTTATTTTGTACTTCTGGACATAAAACCTATACTAACAGTTTTTTTTTTATTTGTGGTTTGAACGATTTAATGAAAATATCCTCATCAGAGGTTCTGATAGAAGGCAGACATCTAAATAAAAAGGGAACAGAACAACTTGTATTTCAGTTCTTAAAGGTGCATCTAATTATAGTATGAGTAGATCAAGAGGCTGATCCTACAGCTGCCTTCTTTCATCTCAAGACTGTGCTATGGAGCACAGTAGCAGAAACCTGCTGTTGCCTTTCCAGACATAGGCACAGCAATACACATAGAAATTTTTCAGAAAGTCATTACAACAGTATTTTATGGACCAAGAAAGTGAAAGATACACTTGAAAGATACAGGAGGCTGCAGCTTCGTAGGTGAATGCACCAAGCTTTGCCCATGTTATTACACAACTGATGTCCAGATGCATATATAATGGATTTAACATAATCACCATGGGTGGAATTCCCACTGAGGTCACCTCTTAACTGAAGCAGATGTCTGCTGAATATAAACTGAAGTTGTCAGAAATAATGTCTTCCCGTACACATACTAAAACTATGGGGATTTAGGATTTAGCATAACACAAAAACTACCAGGCTGAAAAAAAAAGCTGCTTATGTACCAATGATGAGACCCCAAATTCCTGAATACAGTTAATATTTATTCATAATGCATCTGTAATTTTAAGAGCTCATGTAACATGACTGTAATTCTATCAAGAGTACAATGTTTATAGATCAAAAGGCAAAAGAAGCTAATTTTTCTTAACATATATAATTTGTGATGAAACAAGTTTGCTTACTGCCCTGTAGTCTTAAAACAATGAAAATAAGTAACCCCTTAAAAAATATTCCTTGCTGTCTAACACTGTCATTTTGTGACTGACTTCAATCTTAAGTTTCTAAAGTGCACTGTAAGGAGAACAACAAATTATACAAAAGGCATATGACAATAGAAGAAAAAGCCAGCATCAACATGATTTCCAACAGACTAAATTCCATCATCTCTTCCCTGTATTTCTTCTGCCTTAATTTAAAATGTGCAAAGTTATTGCCCATTTTCCTATGAAACAACACTGTCAAGAAACATAGAATTACAGTCACTATTGTATAAAATGTACAGGTCACTAGTAATGCTTCCTACCTTTGATGGCTATGGATTTATCTCCTTTCTCTGCCTGTGTAAGCCATATTGGGCTGTGCTGGTAAAGCTCTGCTGTTCTCTCTGCTGATGACCCTAATCTGTTCCACAGCTACTGGAAATCATGCCATGCTGATGACAATGCGGGTCAACTCCTATTAAATCTCCTCTTGTCTAAGTACAACAATGCACAGAGCACCAGCAGAAAACATATGCTGAAATTAGCTCTAATCTTAAGATAAAGTTGCAGTTCTGTGATGTTTCTTATTACAGGACATTTTGAAGGTTCATTGATGAAGCAGATGAAGACATTAATTTCTAACTTTCAGACATCTGGATTCGAAGTAAAAATAAAATTGCAGTGTCATCCAAGTTCCCAGCTGTCCATTCTACAAAATCTGGCATAAAATAGTCCCTGGAGGGACCCAGGATCTGCAGAGCAGAACTCAGGTAGGCTCATGTTTCAAGAATCTTGTGTGTTATGTCCTATTTTAATGTGTTTAATAACTTTTGTTAGCTTTATGAATGCTGTTCTGACAAAATAGCATAATAATGTAAAACATTGTCCACAGCTGATGATAATATTGAGTAAAGGCTTTAACCTCCCCCAAAGTGACACCAACAGCTGGAGCCTGTTTTCAGAAATTTGTACGTCTCACAGGTGCTTATGCTTCTTTGAAAGACAAGAGACTTAGGAACCTTGGTAAATAAGGGCCATTAGTGCATCTGACTCTGCAGATAGGGAAAAATACCACCTGTGCAGTAGCAGCCTGCTTTGTTCTTTCTGTTCTTTCACAGGAAAAGCAAGGAAATGGCATAGCTTGCTGAAATGTCTCTCAAACCTGGTAATTATAGAGAAGATAAAACTGTAGAGAGCATCAGGCTACACGCTCCTGGTACTTCAGTTAGATGATTTTGAGTACGACACAACTGTAAAATATAAAGAAATTTCAAGTGTGGGTTCTGATACACACTTCCTTACTCCCAGTTTCACAACATGCTGAATTGTGCTGCAGCTGCTATATGTAAATGAGTTTAGATAAACCAGCACAGTTATCTCATAGGTAAATAATATCTACTTAGTCCCCAAACACCTATTAAGAAGAACTCATCCAAATGATGCTACATGTCATAATATAAAACAGATTCCTTACCAGGGCACCCACAAAGTTGAACAAGCTCTAGGAATATTAAAGTTAACAGCAGGGGCAATTGTTCGATTTAGTTCGATGCAAAAAGGACTGGGTCCATGATTTAGGAAAATATTTGCTATATATGTTGTTCATTTTATTATATTCTAGATGATATATTCAGTTTAATAATATATAATTTAGTTCAGTTTTTAAACTTTTTGATTAAGTACTGCCAAACTTTTCTAGAGGAAAAAAAAAATGTAAAAAAGCCACCTTGTGATGAACTTGATACATATATGTCTGAGAAGAAACACTTTTTATTCAATGCTGTAAACATTCTTTCTAGTAGATTCAGTATGAAATTATTATAATATACATTGCAGAGAAAACATAATTTCAGCCCACCTGATAGCTTCCTACAGATAAGGAGATCCTCCATTTCCACTCTTACAGTGCCTCTCACCTTGCTGCTGGCTGCCTAAAGATGATACCACTTCTCCTATTCATTTTTTGGCTCAACAAGGGGTGTGAACACCACTACCTTCAGTGCAGTGGAAGAAGTAGAACAGCACAGTCGGGAAGAAGGATGCAGGCAGACATGCACAGGACTGTTTCCTTTAATGGAAGGTAAGCAATTAGTTAAGCTTAGCTGTAACATGCACCCTCACTTTTAGAATAACTCAATCCTATGACAACATACAAAGCAAAGCTATCAAATTACTTGAGAAACTACCATGTCTTCTTGTGCAAGTAAAAGAACATGTTTCACTCTGAGAAACAGAAGGATGCTAAAACCACTCGGTGCTTTCACACAAGTTCTCTTTATGAGAACTCTTCAGTTCTTCTATAAACATGAACCTCAGCAGCATGCTGATCTTTCCTCTGAAATGTCTGTGCCACAGGGCTTTGGCAGACAATGGATGCCAAGGTTCACCGTACATAACATTTATTGGAAATACACTAGACTGTACATTTAACTGCAAGTATAGACCACAACAGAAAGATCAGCAGTTGTAGAAAATGTGGTTAAAGTATTTTCTGTGTTTTCCAAAACAAACAACTGGTTTACATTTATAGTTAAATGCTGCCACTGGGTAGGTGCTGACAACCATTGGCAGCAAGAAGAAAGACTTCTCGGGTAAATTAAGCCTTTTTAAAAGTACTTAGTTTTTATTGCTGACTGAAGACAGTGGTATTTTAGTGTTCATACAGACACAAGTTGTTTCAGTGTCACAGTAAATTCAGGATTTTTTCCGTCCACAGTAGCTGCTTTCATCATTTCAGACTGTCAAAAGCAGTACCTTGCAGAACACAGGTAGTAAGCAATTAGTAAGTGCACAAACACAAGTCTCCAACACATTTTAATGCAGGTGGATACCTGAAAACTTAAGACACCTACACAGATTGAAAAAATTTGAAACCCAACAGACGTGTTCCTAGAATGCCTTGCAGTTACTATGAAACAAGTTAAACATTATACTGCTGCTTGAGCCATCTTGAACCCGTTTATATCAAGGAGTGTAATTTACTAAGTTAACACCAAAATCCCACCACTGGTATGGCCAATTCTTATATCAAACCTGAGGAAAAGTCATTTTTGCATTCCTTTCAACTTTTAGATAAAGATTTAAGAACCTTTCCATAGGCATATGGCAACATCCATACAAGCATTTGACAGCTGGAGAGCACAGTGTTTCCAGCAGAACCAGCAGGTGATGTCAGTGCTCAGTCACAAAAAAAGAGGGCATTAAGCTTCCCAAGACCTCTAACTTCCAGCTACTGCAATCTAAACTTCTGATTTTAGGTCAATTGTAATAGCATTTCTAGATGCAACTTGCTTTAGAACAATTCTTTGGAAACTTGTAGTATGTTCCTCCTCCTGGCAGGAGGATGAGGAAGTTACCCAAACGATTACTGAAAACTTCAGAAGGCGAGTAGTGAGAACAAAAGATTTAATGGTGCCATCTTAGATATTCTCCAAGCCATTTAGCTTTGGCTCTAAAAGCTAAATGGCCTGGAGAATATTTAAGACTTTTCACTTTCTCACTTCTGTTCTATTTCTCAGCAAAGTTATTTGGGCAAGTTCAAAATTTAACTGATTTAAAAGCAGGTAAGTTGAAACATTAATCCATTTAGTCAAGGTGCAGCAAGTAGCAAATCCACCAGAGACCCCACCACCAATCTGTTCACATTGTTCCACCTCTGTCCCTCCCTCCCCCATTTTCTTTCTTCCTAGTCCTTGTAAGTTTTGTCCCTCCAGCCATAGCTCCTTTCTCTTACCCACCTTCTCCATTCCTTCTAACCACCAGAACCCACAGTTTCTGCACACTACCTCAAGGTTGCACTTTTCGCAATGCCAGCGCATTCATGTGTGGCATCCTATGTTCATCAGAGCATTGTCAGCCATGACACAGCCCTGCAGAGCACTGTGACACTGACCCACAGGTAACAAGACTTGCTGAAGTGGCCAGCAAAGAAACCACTCATATCTAGGCACATACATGCCTATGCATGCTGAGCCCAGGGCAGGTATCTACTTCCTTTTCCATATACATTGTAACTGCTGCACACAGCTGTCCACTCCCGATCAAGCAAAGCTACTTTACCTGAAATCTCTTACTGTGAGACATCAAGGTGAACACACATGACTATACAGACCGAAACATTTTGTTCTCTTCTGCTGTTAACAATAGCGAGCATTACCAATGTCCAAGCAGGCTGACAGTTACTCCACAGGATCTAGCAAACTGCAATCTGGTCACTGGTTAATGTGTCTGATTTGCAGAAAAGCAGAGTTACTAAGAAGTAAAAAAGAGCACAGCAGCTATAAATGTGCATTTTAGGATATGAATTTCAAAAAGCAGCTACTAACTCCAGAGTATTTATTCACCTTCACCCCCCTCATCTTAAGAGTACTCGCCTAGTACTTATAAAAAACAAATAGAAAATTTCAGAGCTAGCTAGAATTTAGATAAAGTTTTATTTAAAAACTGCCACATACTCTGGCAGAGTGAGAATGCAGGCATATAAATAACAGAATAAAACAGTGATCTTTCAAGATGTTGAATGCTTGCAAAGATTAAACAGTAAGTTGGTTTTTTGTTCAGTGAAAAGGCAAACTGTGAGTTCATACGATGCAGTCCTCAGTACGGGAAAAATCAGGAAAAGAAAACTACCAAGTAATGCTAATGGCTAAACAAACAGTTTGGATGAGTTTCAAGCATTGTATTTTTATCAGAAATGATGGTACAGTTTTGCAGAAGTTTCATGTATACCTTTTAAATTGAAATGCTATTTCAGTTGTAATAATCTGTAAAAGCATGGCAAAGCTTAGTGATTTCAATTTAGTAAGAGTCTCAAACCATTTCTTTTTAGAAAAATATTTAGAATAGTTATATTTTAAAAAGTTATATTTCTACACACACACACGCTTTTTTTTCTCCCCTACACAAATATTACAGAAGAATGTTCCTGTGTGTTTACAACTTAAATTAATCTCTGGTTCTCTATATAGCAGACATTATTCAATAGAGAACTCTGATAACAGAAATGGCATGCAACATAAAATATACTGAACAGGTGACATGACAGTTTCTGAAGACTAAGAGAGTCTTAAAATCACTTGTAAGCTTAGAATCAAAATTCCAAGAAGAGCCTCTGGCACCAAACTACAAGCATCAACTTGTTCAGGGCTGTGTCCTTCTATTTTTCCCCTCACACTGAAGAATCCTCACGGGACAGGTGGCTGCTGCTGGAGTCAACAGGACTACCAGCAGACTGGTGTGCTGTGTGAGGATGTCAGGGTCTGACCTTTACGTTCCTGCAGCTCATGACTGGTGACAGTACCAAGAATCTACAACGAGTACCGAGAAACAAACACAAACTGTAGAACACTATATTCTCAAAGTTGTCATTTAAAGAGCCTTGTATTGTGAGCAAATCAGTTCAGAAGGTAAAGGAACTTCTGGAACTTAAAACACTTTAAAGAACAATACAATATTCAGTTGATGTAAGGTTATTTATGGTGCATGACCAAATTAACAAGTATACTGTTAAAATTCTTTAATATTAGTTCCTTTTATGCTTAGGTATCTTTTTAGCCAAATTTAAAAAGATTTTTTAGATCTTTAAGTGCTTCCTTGAAATTCTGAAATGAACACCTACTATTCTGAGATGTCCTAGCAGCTTGCAAGATTTTATGCATATTGTACCTCTGTAGTCAGTGGGCTTTTAGAAATGGAGATACTTATTACAGGAGTTTAAAACTGGATTTTATTTTCAGTTATGGCACACCCAGCTCACTAATGTCAAACTTCAGAATAGAATTTATCTTGTAACGGATAAAAAACATTTTGTATGTTTTACTGATATTGACTGCAAACCAATCTGAGTACCACATTAGTTCACCCAGCCAAGTT
Source organism: Psittacus erithacus (assembly GCA_009867235.2). Taxonomy (NCBI): domain Eukaryota; kingdom Metazoa; phylum Chordata; class Aves; order Psittaciformes; family Psittacidae; genus Psittacus; species Psittacus erithacus. The sequence goes on along the minus strand of WYDI02034209.1, from coordinate 19,416 downwards.
AAAAAGCTTCTTGAAAGATATTTTGTACATTCTTCCACATTTCAAGCATCGAGTAATAAACTTTCTATTAAACCAAGTTGTATTACACAACTATAGAAAATTAACAAACAGAACAATGATGGAACAAACCATTCTGCTTAATTTTGGGCTTGGTCCCAAAAGAGGTAGTCCATAAGTTATACACACACATAAAAATTCCACAGAAGTTAACCTAACATGCAGTCTCCTCCACCACATGCAGCCTCATCACTAAATGAAGCTATTTCATATCTGAGAACGTTACAAGTTAAGTGTTCATGTAAGGAACTATACTTGAAAATTATTTCTTCATCTGTAACCAAAACTTAGTTCAGCTGAACCAATATATTAACTGGGCTTTGCCATCAACCTCCTTAGTAAGAATGCAGCTTTTCTCTAAATTAAATTTAAAACCTGCCTAATACACAGGTATGCCTTTAAATAACAAAGGACACATGTATTTAGGCTTGAAGAGAAGCTTCAGACTGTTAAATCTGCTTAGTAGTACAGGTATATTTACTGTCATTTCTCTACAAATGCTGCTGCTGCCATTGAATTCCTCATGGTTCCTCTTGCTGAAGCTGCAAACTCTTCAATCTCTGCATTCAGCCTATTAATTACCCATTCCAATGCTTCACGGCCCTACAGTTAAAGAAAAAATTTATCAGTGTATAAATCTTAGTAAATAAATCAGTTACACTCTGTCTTGCTAAAAATGACTAGACACAATAATTGAAAACCAAAAGAAAGGTACAGAAATACAGGCCTCTGTGGTACTTTTTACTTCAGTAACTGGAGTACTGCAGGAACACATCCTGCCTTACATTCCATGAAAAAAAATTCCTTATGTCAGCAGTGCTCACATTACGTGCCACAAAAGTTTTTATCCAGATTATCATTCTTGAGGCTGAACTCGAGACATCTTTGGATTCTTAGAGAACCCTCAACTAAAACACCACTTCATTACTCTCGCGCAACTACTTCAGATCTTTTTCAATAACAAAAAACTAATGTATGCATTGGGAGGGCATTAAAAGCATGACAGTGCCAGACTGTTGAGTGGAGATGGCTTTTTCCAGTGAAGAGTCAGGGATCTTTGCCAATAATAATTTATTCTCTCCATTCACAAGAGGGAAAAAAAAATAAAAATGAGGACGTTCAGCAAGCCCAGCATTCAGTCTCTAGAGTAAAGATGGCAGAATTATGTGGGCCCTTCCCAAGGCTGCTGTCAAAGCCAAAAAGTAAAACAGATTTTTTTTTCCTCTCTGTCCTTTAGCCAGTGGTCGCACATTATACACAAGGATCATACTTACTTTATTAGCATTGGAAGAAATTGTGTTTGCCATTAGCCCTTCTAAGTAACTGCTGAGACTGACACCTTTTACTGATATTATTGCTTCTTGTGTCAACATAGTTCTGAAACAGAGCAGGAAACACAATTATTCTGAGTAGCTTAAAAAATAATGCATTGCTGAAAGAAACTCACTCCTTCCCAACAAACATTCTCTTACCAGCTTTGCTGTGTAACACAGAACTTCCTGCCCCAGAAACATAACCCTCTTTCACAGCGTGCAAGTGCTTTATTAGAGGGTAGATTTAGATATTAGAAAGAAGTTTTTCCCTGTGAGAGTGGTGAGGCGCTGGCATAGGTTGCCCAGAGAAGCTGTGGCTGCCCCATCCCTGGCAGTGCTCAAGGCCAGCCTGGATGGAGCTTGGAGCAACATGGTCTAATGGAAGGTGTCCCTGACCACGGTAGGGGGTTGGAACTGGATGAGCTTTAAGGTCCCTTCCAACCTATTCTATGATTTATGCTTCTATTCATAAAATAAAATCCATGAGTCTCCACTAAGTGGAAGTGTCCCTTTATGCATCTTTAGCAGCTGGAAGAGTGAAAACAGAAGATCTGGAGTGAAAGTACATTGGGAAAACAGCATTAAAACATCCCCTTCAACAATAGGGATTTAACACTTCTGACCAAGAAAGAAAAAAAAAAACAAACTTATGTTAGAATCTGTGGAAAGACCCTTCAGAATTATCAGTAATTACAGCAATACAGACTCAGAAAGCTCTGATTTGCCCTCAACCCCCCCCCCAAAAAACCCCACTAAAACCCAAAACTCAAAAATTATAGACTATAGGGAGATAGATGTGCCTTCTAATGCAGGTTCTGTGCTCAGACAGATAAGGAGATCATGAATAGGGCACCATAACTGAAGCAGAATACAAACTCAGTTATAGACAAGACACAAGACAACACCTGAACAGCTGATCTGAACTGCATTCTGTCATAGCGTGACACTGCGTGTCCCAGCAGTGCTCTGCAGAAACAGTGTCACCAGAGAGAATGGCAGTCCATTTAATTCTTTTTGAGACAAGGTGTAAACATCATCTCCTGTTGATGTAAACATCATCTCTCATTTCCAAGAGAAACCATGGAAATTTTCAGAGTCAGACTCTGTACTGCTTCTGGGCAATGTCAGAACACAGGTACTTACTTGTATGGGTCGTGAGGGTGTGGTTTATAGACAAGCCTCTCATCTACTGATACTAGATTTGTAAATGAAATCTGCAAAATACAAAACAAGGTTACCTTTTGGCAAAAATATTAAACAAATGCAATAAATAAACCTGCAGATTCAAAACTAATGCTTCTATGTCAGATTTAAACATTGTACTTTCCCTGCAAATATTAGGGTTGAGATTTCTCTATGTTGAAAAATCCAAGTTCAGCAGTTGCTGATCTGGTTCTCTTAAGTTTCTATATCATTTGCCATTATAACTACCCCATTTACAACAACATTTCAACAGTGGGATTGGGTAAATTGAGCAGTACAAAGAGCAAAATTAGGAAACAGTGACAGCGTACACCAGACGGTTTTTAGATGTTCCTTTTCTTGATGCTTCTCTTCCCCCAAAACTACTCCTGTCCTGCTCATCATCATGTTCAGATGCTTCCGTCCTGACAAGTTCCAAAAAGCCAGCAGCACCTTTCTGCAAAGCAGAACTGTTCCACTATGAACACGTTACATAAACCTTTAACTTGTATTGTTCTAGTGCAATTTTCAGGTCATTTTCAAGATTAATTTCCTTTTCCAGTTTACAAGATACTATAATCTGCAGCCTCTTTCAGTTGCACAAACACAGCCACTTACATTGCTGGATTTAAGCTCCATTGTTTTTTTCACCGGGTCAACAACAGAGTGCTCCTGAACGTAGGTCTTTGTTCTGCACGTGCCGATAAGCTAGAAGGCAGGCAAACATATACAGCATTAAACATGGAAACCAGCTGCAATTTTTTAGTGCCTTTAAAGACAGAAGTATCGAACAGACACTGAGACATAAGAATTAGAGTTTAGCTTAACACAAATTATTCAGTTGAGGTAGATACCATTTTCAAGATAGAAGCAATCTAAGGCTTGAGTAATTTTTTGCTATGAGGAAGTCCCCATGTGTACTGCTGCTGAGGTTTCCTCAGCAGGTACGTAAATGTGTATCATTTCATACCTGTAACAGTTTGAAAAGATAAGCATCTATTACACCACCTGACTCACAAGCTTCCCCCACTCTCTGGCATCCTTTCCAAGCTCTGCGACAAGACACATACCGATTTCACAATGGAAGGTATTCCCCATTCTGTACTGAGGAGTCGGTGGCTGTGCAGCTTCCCGCTAGGATCAACGTGTCTGTCCAGCACATCGACGCCAACCACACTGGGGTTCATGGGATTTGGGTATTTCTGCATGGCAGCTGTTGTCACAGTTTCCCAGGGGTGGCTGCCAAACCAGAACCAAGACAGAGTTGTGCATCTTTTTTTAATGGGATTTCTAGTAAAAATGAGCACATCAATCAAATGGTATTTTTAAAGCAGCTCAATTTCCAGTTCTCAACCCCACAAATACCCTTCCCTAAGGGAAAACGCCCATTTGGCAGGTTGGGCAGAGGTACACGGAAAGTCACTTACAACACACCTGACTCATCAGGACTCCTGAGCTCAATTACCTTGCAGCTTCTAATTCGATATGAATGTTTTCCCTGTGATGTAATGCTAAAAGAGTGCAACTTTTAAGAGGCTTCAGGAACACTGGAGAAATTTATTAAGCTGTTAACTTTCCTCCAACAAGTAATTTCTTCGGATTATTTTTCGGCAGAGGTGTTTTGGAGCACCGGAGCCAAAACAGCATGAAAGGGCTCCTAACACTTCGGTCAGTCTTACACTCGGAAGCAAGGGCAGCACAAAGCCGACCCTCACCACGGCCGACACGGTAGGTATGCCTCCCGGTTCAGTGGGAAGCAGCTTCCACAGCCTCACCAGCTACACCTCCCCAGAAGCCTCCGGCTAAAAGCAGGCCCCCACCAAGGCGGCAGCGGCGCCCGCGTTCTGGTAGGTTAACTGCGCCCCAGCCGCCCAGAGGGGGCCCCTCGCAGAGCGGCCTCCGAGCTGGCAGTAGGCTAGGTGCAATGCCCACCATGGCCACACGCCTCGGAGTTGTGCCCCGCCACCGGCGACCGGCTCCCCGCGGCGAGTGACCCCGGGGCGCAAGGACGCGCAGGCGGAAGGTCAAGGGAGGCGAGCGAGCACGACCGCCGGAGCAGGGCCGCTGCACCGGGCCGGGCCATGGCAGACGGCCTGCAGGCCACGAAGCCTTCTCAGCCCCTGGCCCCCTGAGGAGCGGCCGCGATCCCTGAGACCAGCCCCATTGCTCCCCTCACGCCTTCCCCGCGCCGCACTCACTCGAAAACATGCTCCGAGGTCCAGATCTTCATGGTGGCGGGTACCAGGCGGGATGGGGGCGAGCACCGCTGGTGGGGCGGAGGGAGCGCCGCTACCGCGTTCTCACAGCCCGCCGCCCCGGTACCCACAGGGCCCGGCACAGCCACCGGCAGCAGCTGCGCCGGCGCAGTCAGCAACGAGGCGCAGTACCGCCAGTGGGCGCGGAACGCCGGCATCCAATCATCGCGTGGCGCCGCCTTGACGTCAGGAGTCACGTAGCGAGTGAAAGTCACGCAAAGGGCTCTCGGTCGCAGGTGTTAGGCGCACTGACTGCGCCTGCGCGGGGAGGTGCCCTCCTTCCGGCGTCCGTATGTGTCCGGGCGCGGGAGGCCGGGTGTCTGCAGCGCTTCCCGCCCTCACCTGAGGCGTGGATGCAGTGCAGCTGCGCGGCTTCCGCCAGCCGACTTCTAGTCACAGCTGAAAGCCTTCCACGTTATGCAAGTGCGTTACCAAACGCACGTTTCATAAGCACAGCCCGTTAGCTCTTGCAAGGGTTAGTCGGTTAATGTTGGAATTAAGGCACGTTTTATGCTAACTCGGACTGCCGGGTGCCGCGGGCTGTTTTCGGGGTGAATCGCTACTCGGGGGCCGGTTACCAGAGGGCGTGGAGATCATCGCGAGCATCGGTGGTATAACGGGATGTGCTGGATGGAGAGGAAGGACACGGACCGAGAGCAGTCAGTAGGGCCCCGCCCGGAGCAGCTTACTGGTGTCCTGAGCCAGCTTGTTTTGTAAGCGCGCTGCGTGGAAGTTATTTTATAACCAACACTTATAAAACAGCCTCTTCGCTCATCTGCATGTTAAGAAGCATATTCTGTAACGCGCAGGCTATTCCAAAATGGAATGTAGGCAGGCTATTCCAGAATGGAAGGGTTTCAACTAACTGTTGTGAGCCATTTTACTCATTCTTGGAATAAACCAGAAGCAATTTACAAGCTCAATAAAGCGGTAGGAAACCAGCTACCTCTACAAACCAACCCATATGCATTTCGTGGCTCATCATCAAGCATTTTCTTTTAAAATTCTCAACAATATTGAAAGTGCCTTGAGTAGTGTAGAAATTGTATATTTTTCAAACAGGGAGACAGCAGGACAGCATTTCACACCACTCTCAAGCAGGGAGTGACTGGTATGTACTCGTAACTGCACAACAATGACCTCACTGGAAAAGGCAGAAATGGAAATTTCCCAGAAACAGGTTACTTCACACAGTGAATTTTCTGTCATCTTTCTGCCATGCCAGAAATCCTGCCCAGCCTGTGGAAAGACTCAGATTCAGTGAATATTCCTGTGCATTCCTGTTCGCACTGAGCATCAAATACAGAAGCCATTACACAGGGAAGATACTATTTAATGATAAACTACCAGATGCAGTCAGCAGCAGATACTTAAGTGAGGACTAAGAGAGTATTTGCTGGAGAGACCTATCTTATTTTCCCTGACTCTTCCACCTCACGGCACTATCCCTGAGCATTGTGAACATACCAGTCATACATCATCTTGTACATAGTTATTTCTCAAAGACTGCAAGACAGTTCTTAAATCCATTTTAGTCTTAATACCCACTGAATGATTTTTGCTGGAGAATTTTGCAAAGGATGTTAAGAATGCTAAGCATTTTGCAAGGTCTCAGAATGCAATATGCAGTTGTAGAAGATGGTGACCCTCAAACAGACATTGACACAGCAGATAACCATTCCCTATCCCTTAGGCTATCTGTAGTCTCTCATCAGGTTGGGTTTTTTTTTCATCTGTAAAAGAAATGTTAACTGCTGGAAGCAAAGCAAAATGGTATCTCCAAGAAGGAAACATGTCAACATATGGTGCAGATTAGGAGCTAGATCTCAAAAGTTCTTGCTAAGAGAAAATTCAGTTTATTTTAACAGAAGTTTTATTCAAGTGAGTTTCTGTATTTGAGTGATACCAAGGGCTAAACTACTTATAAACCTGACTTTTAAAATAAACCCAGACTTGAGGAAAATAAAATTCTCATTTGTAACTGCAGAGGAAAAAGTTGCACATCCTAAATACTAGAATTCTTTACATTGGTCATGTTGCATTTAGATAATGCTGTGTCCATTTTTATGACCAATAATTAAATACTATAAGATCCTATTATCTTTTCCCCTGTGCTCTCGTAAGACCCCAGTTGGAGCACTGTGTGCAGTTCTGGTATCCTTAACACAAGAAGGACATGGAGCTATTCAAGCAAGTGCAGAGGAGATCAGATATAAGAAAGAAGTTCTTTACTGTGAGGATGGTGAGGCACTGGAACAGGTTGCAAAAAGAAGTGGTAAATGCTCCATCCCTGGCAGTGTTCAAAGCCAGGCTGGACAGAGCCTTGGGCAATGTGGTCTACTGTGAGGCATCCCTGCCCATGGGACCATGTCACCCAAGGCTCTGTCCAACCTGGCCTCGAACACTGTCAGGGATGGAGCATTCTCTCTTCACAGAAACATAGATGGAATAAAAATATTTTCTCTTCTGTATAGAAAATGTGGTTTTATCTAAATAACCAGCATTCTTTATCAGATTTTCCCTCTGCATGGCATTAGCAGTTCCACTGCTGATATTGAGTCCTTACAGATGCTTCTCACTGCTTCACTCACTGTGCGTCTCCCACTCCACAAACTTTCACCTTCCTTCTTCGTAACTGATACAGTCTCACATTCCTTGCTGCAGCTGAGATCTGGACTCATCATTTGACCCAGGGCAGAGGGAAGGGACAGTGAGCTCTATACTATCTTAAAGCTACCTGCCTCCGTCAAAGTATCTGCAGTGCCAGAGTAGGCGCTATACAGCTGATTTCTCAACTTCTGCCAAAGCTGGTTAAGCTGGCTAGAGAAGGTGCCACCTGAGGCCAGTGACTCCTATTCTCGACCTGCTGCTCATGTTGCTCTGGAACAGCAGTTCATATGCTCAGGAGAAGTGCTATAAGGGAACAGTACAGCTGAATTTCTGTTTTCTGCACAGTGAACCATAAATGGAACTGAAGAATCACCCAATGACCATGCTGGTATTGCAAACGAGGCCTAGGTGAAGAACAAGTGGTCAGGGCTGGGTAAGCCAATGCTGTGGACCCCCTGGAATGCCTACTGGAATCACAGCTTGGGTTCACACATTCAACAGTGTTAGGAGATCAGTGCATTTGCGCTTCATCCACTAACAAACACTGACTTAGTATTTGTTAGTATCATCCATTTTGGTTCAACCCAGAATAAACCACAGATCAGTGTGAGACAACCAAATGCCTGTATTTGTTTCTGTACTTTTTCATTCAATCAAGAGAGTCTTTTTCTCTGTCCTTCAGTATTTAGGACTCTTCCTCCCTCAATTTGAAGTAAAGTCAGATTATGCAAATAGCCAACAAATCCCATTCCCCCATGTTCTGGTGAAAATGGCTGTGAAGTTGCATGTGAAAAGCAGATAAAAAATTGTAAAGATTACAATTTTATATCCTGAGACTAATACCAGTAACCACATCAACTTTCATAGAAAAGACGCAGGTATATCTGTTTTTATTCAGAACTAAGTTCGAATCGATTCATACCTTCTGTTTGGAAAAACCACAAGAGGGGGCTAGATTTCCACGAGGTTCTCCACGCGAAGACCTGTTGCTTGTTATTCCATCAGAGAGAAAGGACTCGGATTTACCGCCTCATAAGCAAACCCACCGCGAGGTTTCAAAACTTCTGATCTTTGTCATGTGGGAAAAGACAAGATCCCTACCCTGAGTCTGCGTCCCAGCAGCAACTATTCCCAAAGGGCTGCCCACCCCTAAATCCAGAGCGTATTTTTCTGCAGAAATAAGTCATTCCACTGCTTCTAACTTAAAACGTGCTCCAGACAAATTCCTTGCTGGGAATAAATCTGAAAGATACAATCAGGACTTTTTTTTTCAGTATTTCAAAAATATTAATGAAAAATCAACATAAAACCAATGAAACATCCCCAAATAATAATAAAAAGGTCCCTCCTATGTCCTCTAGTTAAGCCTGGATAGTTTGGCAAAAACAAACCTACAAAAAACCTGACTTACTGCTGAGCCAGTTTACTGCTGTTACTGGCTGCTCAGCTGCACAACTGCAGCAGCAGCAAAATAGTGAGACAGGAACATATGGCTACATACAGTTTGACAACAGTATGACCTTAGACTAGTTTAAATAATTTCTAAAAGTATCACCTAAGTGGCCCTGCACATATTCACCACAGTATTTTACACTGCATATTACTCATCCGGTATGTACTTGATCTGTACTTGATCCCCTGCTAATGAAAGGATAAAAAGAACTGTCATTGGCAATGTGATCTCTGACATAGGTAGCCTGCAATGCGTAATAAACACGTGCATCCAAAAACATATTGCTTCTGCCAGCGCCTTCCCAAAGGACTGAAAAAACCCAGGAGTTTTCAGATAACCTGCATATAAACAACAGTCTTGCAGCATTGTTGTATGATCACCTTTCACGTTTGTCTTCATCACAAAGACAACAGGAATCCTGTGACACTCTGATTCAAAACATCTGTTTGCCTGCCCAGAAGTCTTTTTATGCCAGAAAATTAAATAACATGTAAACCTAGAATGGAAATAAAGGATGGAGAAGTCAATTGACCGTGAGGCAATACTGAACCCAGACTTGTACAATTTGATATATGTGCTGTTGCTCACGTACATGTCTTACTGCAGCAATGAAATGCAGTAAGTGCAAACCACAACATAGAAGTTTGTCTCAGGCAGCTTTTCTTGTCTTTTTGGGGAAAAAAGATGACACAAAAGGCAGAGTGTATAGTCAGAATTATTCATCCTCAGATGCCAGATTCTATTTCCCGTATCATAAAAAGGGGACATATACTTCCTTCTTACTACTAAAACCAGTAAGGTACTAACTCTTTCCCACAGACTTATATGCAGATCCAGAATTTGTTTTCCAATATTGATTGCATAACAGGATTCTTCCTGCAATTTCTTAATATGTATTATTTTTCTACCACTTAAATTTTTCATATATATGTATGCATGCATAGCTGTTGTACAAAGGCCATAGTCAAAAAGTGCTGATGTTCTCTGGTGCGGTGATACAGAGAGCAGAAAAAAAAAAAAAAAGGATGTAATTTCTTAACAATACTGTTACAAATCTATTTCCTGTTTCAAAATGCTGCTCATTTCCTTCTCAGGCACATTTAAAATAGTCTGGCTCCACCAGTAATTTCTAAGTTTTAAAGTAATACATGATCTTTTGAAAGCCACCTGAGATTTTTTTGTGGGAAGGAGTTCTGTCCATACTGGTGTTTCCACTTACTCAATAAAAGCAGTCAAATTACTAACTCATCAACTTGACTTACCGGGTTGCATAAATTACTTCAACACTGGACAATTTTAGTGACTGTGGTTTGGTCATTATTTTGCTGAGAGCCAATGGATCCCTCCATAGCAGTGACAGCAAATGGACAGAACAACAGCATGTCTTTCTCTCAAGGCTGCAGATCTCTCTGTCAACTTTTTATTGCCTACAACAACTGGTTGAACTTTGGATAGGTGCCTGCCCTACAGAAAAGGCCAAGCTCAGAAGTAAGTCACACACACTTCCTTTGTCAATTTTTACACCCTAACACATTTGTTTTGCTCGCTATCTACACAAAGAGTTGCAGACACAAACCACAGGACTTTGCTGTCTACGCCTGTAAATTTGCATCAAGGAACCTAGAAGCGGTAAAAATTAGAGCTAGTTGAAGCTGAGAACATCAGAGAGATTGAGTTTTTGTTACCTAGCATTTAATGTCTCTCCCTTCCCTAAATAACCACCACACCCTGGAAAACCAAACCAAACCAGCCCACCATCTCCTCTCCCCAACTTCCCCTCCCAAAAAAAGAAAATTCAAACCCAGACATTATCTTTGCTTTAGAAGATTCAGTTTAAGTTAGGGTGTATTAAAAAATTTATTTAATAGAATGATCTGGAACTAGCCCTGGAGCCAACATTTGATTTTCAGATCCCTTTTATTTTATTTTACTGCCAGAAAATGTCCTAAGAGACCTAAAGGTACACACCTTCAGAGTACTGTTGCCTCATATACAAAATTGGCCAAGTACCTTCCTTATCAATCATGTGATACACCTACTGCAGTTGTGAAACATACTGTCTAACACCGTCTACACTAACCAGTCTCTAATATTGTTTATATAAGATGAATGCAAATAATTGTTTTTCTTATCAGCTTTCTCTCCCACCTGACAACATACAAAACGTAAAAACTCAGTGTGCACACAGTCACATCCAGCTGGCCCTCTCATTGCCTCATCATTAGCATACTGGCTGCTCTAAGGTTAGGTCTTCCTCCTGCTGTCTGTGGTGGTTTGTTTAACATATTCGTACCACATTACATGAGTGCACTTTTATTTATGGTTTGCAGCAGAGCTCTTAAGCAGGCAAGCACAGAGTCCTTAAATGGCTTTTGGTGAGTGAATGATTTGTTTTCAATTTAAAAACTAACTCAAAATTTGTAACAATATATGTGCTGTATGACTCATTAGAACGGCGAATTTTAATTTTTTCTTTAACAGTTTTTTATTAAATTGTGCAATTTCCTTGACTTCCATAGCTCAGGGAGTTTGATTTGATTATGACTATACAAACAGTTCCATCTTGTCTGTGTCATTAGTGGGAGCAGCAGCTGCTACTGGGTGTTTGAGTTCAGTGCAGATGCACAATGGTGTACAGTTCATGGATGCAATATGACTATTCTGTTGTCTGGGAAACAGTCTCCTAAACTGCATAATATGACAGTTACCAGCCAGATAATGTTTTCTCTTGCAGGCATCACAAATGTGCATGTGATCAAGTAGGCAGATGATAATCACATGTTATCACCCACAACTCATGAGCAAGCACAGTAACAGCACAATTAAAGACAAAACCATATATTTTAAAGTACATCGAAATTGCTAATGTATTTGTGTTATTTGGAAATAATCATGCTTCTTCACTACATCTGATCCTTGTTCAAATCTAAAGATGACAACATTTCTTATAAAACACAAATGCTGTCAAACATTCATTGAATGCAAATTTATAGTGCAATTCTTGAAGAATCAGTGATGACAGGTCATGGTTGTAACATGCTAAATCACATACATAACTCACAGTCTTTCCAATACTGCTCTTTTATTCAAAATTCATATAAAACTCTCTGTTTCAGAAATCTTGGATTCCATCAGTTATCTTTTGACACGGGTTAGAGAAACCACAACCTGGAAACAAAAGTTGAGAATTCTTCATGCACAGACTACTGCATGAAAGTGGCTACTCAGTCATTAGTACTGACATCTTAACATTCACAGAGACGATTATCAGATCAATTATAAGCAAATACTCTTGAGACACCTTTAGCTTACCTCTGTCAATGGCTGACTACAGAGCTATGATGAAAGCAAGCCATTAAAATCAGTTTTGTTCAAAATTTTGTGGGCCAGAGAAAACACAGATCCTGGATTTAAGTCTAGTTATTCTGTCTTTAGTACTGGGATTGTATTTGACACCTCTTTTGAAAGGGGAGGACCCAGTCTCAGCAATCAAGAGCACAAGATCTTTCATCTCTGGGACTACAGGCCTTGGATCTTTAATAGTAGCAGCAATTAAGGCTCAGTCCTGACCTTCTCAGCTGGGCTTGACAGCAGGAATTCCCAGCTCCAAGCTGAGAAGATATTCTGGTGTTTGGGTAGAACTGACAATCCAGAGAGAAACAGCTAGCTCAAAAGTGAAAAATCACACCAGAGAATGGCCCTTTCCCTTCTAGGGATGAAGCATGGGGCACTCCAAGGGTTTAAAAGTTTTGCTGTCTTACCAGGCCAGTGGTAGTTTCCTGCTTGTAGCTTCACTGAAAATAGGTATCTTTTCCAAGTAGTCTTCTGTAGTTTTTCAAGGGTATTTCATCCAACCTAAGGGATAAACTATAAAAGAAAAACAAATTAAAAAAATACTAATTAAATAGGAGTTTAAGATGGAAGCATAATGCAAACACCTTCTACATAAGTAATGGAATACACTTCATGCACAGCTGGGACAAAAGTATTTTGTTTCATGGTAATCTCTAATAAACATTTTAAACTAATAAGCAGATTCCATAAAATCAAAGACATTGAGATGATGTGATCAAAGTCAAGGGGCAGAGTCCAACTAGATACAATGTGTGAATCTGCTGTGTACTGTAATCGCTGTCTGACACAACAGGCTATGGATTTTTGTAAAATACTTAACTGTGAAATATTATATAGCACTTAAACAAAACAAAAGGAATATGTGGGGAAACCTGTAATCTTGGGAGTCTTGAAAAAGAACTCCACTACATTCTCTAGAACCGTCCTGATCCAAAGTCAAACACATTCAACAGGCTTGTCCAAGTCTGGTACATACAGAATACAAAAATTTAAGTGAAAATTATGCAACAACTTCTTTAAGTTCTAATAATTTAGTAAGTATTACAGGAACACATAAGCTGTTGAAAATGCATTCTCAGAACAGTACTTGGAAGTGTTGCACTTCATCAGGAATACAAAGTTAATGTCAGCACAGCCCTAACTCCTACCTGTGCACGCAGTACACCTGTAAAATCGTACACTTGGTTTTCTCCATACTGTTGCTGGTACTCTGTACCAAGGACGGAAAGTGTTCAGTGCACATGACGATTCTTAGGTACAGAATTTAGGCACAGAAACTTGGACTCTTCTAGGCCTTCCCCATCCCCATTGTTGTTATTAATTTGTGCATCACTAATTAATTAGCAATGATTAGTTAGCACTTTGGGAGACAAAAGCTTTTTCATCATCATGATACCTGCACTTAATGCAAGTGCTGAATACTGCAGTACTGAATACTGAATAGTGCAGTGCTATATACTAAGCTGTCTGCAGCTTAGTGTTTCAGCAAAAGCAATAATTAAAGGAATAAACAATATGTATAAATTAACAAAATGTTAAATCCAAAGCACTTTCCATAGGATGATTAAGCCATATTGGATTAATGCCATCCATCTCTTCAGGATATTCACACTGTTGCATCCACTGTTCTATGTGTATAGTCTAAAATGTTAACAGCCACAAACTGAAGTTTGAAATATTTAAAAGAGGAATAAATATTTGCATAAAGTAATTTTAAAAATTACTTGTCTTCTCACAAAACAACCATCTAAAATGTAATTTTTCATATCTAGTTCTTGCACAGTGTACATTAAAGCACTTTCTTAGTAGCTGCCTCTATTTTTTTCTCTAAACTTGAGTCATTTAAGAACTACTTCAAGTTGCTGCACAAGTAAATAATATTTCTATCAGTTCTGCTGCACTAATTCAATAGAATATGCATTGTTCTTCCAGCAGGTTAGTGATTAATAAGATGGCAAAACTGGAGTTTGACCCTCTTGGCTTGTGTCGATGTATGGCTTCCAAGCTCAGACATAAGAATTGTTTTTATATACACTTTATACAGGTGACAGCCTCCAAGCATATAGCAGCTCTCTGAAATACATAAAATACTGTAAACCAGCAATTATTAGCAATCAAGCTCTATAAAAAAGTAAGGTAAAGAGTGCAGGAGCTACAGCAACTTTTCTTTTTAAACAAGATATGCATACTATGCGTCTTGCAAGTAAAGGGCTCCCAAATGTACAGTGGTATGAGTATCATAGGAACAGAAAAAACAAATACTGTCTGAACAGCTGAATACTCCCCTGAGCATATGGACTCTAACAGGGACTGACGCTGCCAGATACATTAGTAATGAAAGCAGCAGGCAAGGCAAGTTCTAAGTAAAAATATGATATTAATAAAAAACCTGCACAAAGCTTCATTAAACACAGAACTGGGAGACAACCCAGGATCAGAAGCAACTAAAACTAATTTAATTTAATTTAGTTACTCCATAATCAGTCTTCCTTTTATAAAAGTGTATTTCAGTGTGTCATATAGATCTTAATTCTTGCTGATACACTTAAAATTAGAGGAGTACTTTCAAAACCATCTGGACACTCATACAAGGAATTTGCATGGATTTAAACAAAAGTTAACTACATCTACCTGTAAGACAGACCCTTCTATAGAAAAGTGGTGGTGAATATTCTTTTTAGTTCAGTATTCATCTGATTATTTCAATAGTTGTGAGGATCAAAAACATGCAAAAAAATGTCTGCAGAATCAGGACTTAGGAAAACCTCAGATGTTGAATCTTCTCTGTGCTCACTTAGAAAAGACTTCCTTCAAAAAGCAATTCCTACCTCATCTGCTTATAGTCTTGGGGTTTTTTAAGGCCTATATTGAGAGTATGGTATATCGCCTGCTTTTTAATTACTATATTTTGCTGTAGTCTGATAGGGAATCTAAGAAACGGATGCGCATTCCAAAAACCTGAAATACTAAAAAAATAAAGATCAGAAAATCTGTTTTCTGAAAAACATAGCTATAAATGGAGAGAAGGAGAACAGTATTAGCCTCACTAGAACAATCACAATTTAGGGAGATGAACAAAATGGAATTATGCCTGTCAGCTTTGTTAGTTAAATTGAGCAAATCAATTTACTCTGTCTTTTCGGAAGTAATATGAGAAAGCACCAAGAGCTCTGACAGTCCATGGAGATTACTGACTAAGCCAAGAGGGAATACTGTTGCTGCGAAGATGGAATCTTTCACAGGTAACCATCTAGATAACAAATTCTTCTCTATTGCAGTAGTGAATAGAAGAACAAAAGCAATTATGACACATAATATACACACCCTGTAAATATTTTGAAGGAAAAAAATAAATCTGTGTTGACTTCTTAATTGTCCTGTTACATATCCCAGAAATGGAATGCCAACAAATTTTGCATGAGCAGTTTGCATAAGAGTTTAGCTCTGGCCTACAAGCTGCACCAGGCCCAACAGCTCCTCATTCTGGTGGCTGTGCTGTCAGATTGTACACAGTCACGTTTGTGGCCCCCCTTTTTGGGGGTGGAGATTCAGTGGGCTAATTTTTAATGTTTTTTAAGCTAACTTCAAGAACACAGTAGTTTGGTTTATGAAGGAGAAAGTGCCTAAGGGAGTCAAACTCGAGGCTAAATTAGGAGGACATGACAAAAACATTACTCCATTTAAATGATGGTAAGAGCTGAGGTATCACTGCATCACTGGCCTTATGAGGGGAAATTAGCTGTGTTTCAAAACTAACATGTTTCCGAGTAGTTATTGTTTTCCTGCTTCCCTGAAGCTCAGTGGAGGTACTTGAATTTTATCAATGAATTCATGATGTTTGGATGTTTTCTTTATATGTTTTAAAATTCTCTCTCTAGTTATCTTTTCATTGTTAGGAAATGCTCCCATTACAAGCTGTAATAACCAGTATTTTGTATAGGAATACAGAGGTGGGATATAACCTCCTTGGTGTAGAAGATTTTGATTAGAAAAAAAAAAAAAAAAGAGATAGAAAGTGTGCATTTACAGTCTTAAATTGTAGTAACTATATGGTATAATCAATATAATTAGCCAGGAAGCTATTTACATCTGACAAGTTAAGTGATAAATGACCACTAACACAAAACCTTATTATTCTCTTACAGATTCTGCAATGGCTTTACTCGAGAAAATAAAGACATACTTATGCCCACAGAACTCTTGTGAAAGTAAGTTGTAGTATCTCAGATGTTACAGCTATGAAAATGTTGAGGAGAATTTTCTCAGAGCCCTAGGATCAGCTAAGGACTCAATTCCCTGGAAAAAAATAGTGAGAGTAGAGCTTCCAAATCACACGTATCTTTTTTAAGATATTAGATGGGTTTTGCAAGACAAAAGACTGGTTCACTTTGAATTAAAATTTCAGAATTCCCAATTCCCAGTTCAATCAGCTAAGCCCCAATTCCTCACTGTGCCGCCTTATTTCCACTCAGGCATGCAAAGGAGTCCTTGCCCAGAACACGTGGCTTAAGGATTTGTTTCCCTGAAGTAGTTCGACTAACGATTGTTGGGGAGGACAGACCATCTTTTCCCCCAAACCTCTGCAGATGCCAGAGATTTGGAAAATAATTATTGAAAGGACACTGTAATCTTAATATAAATTCTGTTCTAATGTTGTATTTTTAATTTAGAGCAGCCTTAAGGTATTTATAAAATTGTTAAATACTTTAGAGAATTAGTTTTTATTAAAATGAATCCTGAAAGGATAGTCTAGAAATGGATCTTTACAAACACAATAACTGAAATATATAACATGAGAACAGCTGTTCAGATAACTGTTTCCATAACAGCACAAGCTACAGTAAGGTCCACAATGACACAGGATACTGTTTCTATGGAAATATAATGTTTAAGCCTCAAGGATGCACAGAAAGTCCTTAGGAAAAGTAGGAACTAATATTTAAATTAAAGGGATTTCCTTGTTTATACTTATCTGTGTCTAACCACTTGTCATTATTTTCTTATACCTAGATTGGAAACTTTTTAGGCTGGTGACTCTCTTTAGCTTGTATTTCTAAAGAAACAGGTGAGATCCAGTCATTCTTTCTGTCCTCTTACAACTTTTTAAACTGTGGGTTAATTTTAATCAAGTTCGACTGTGGACTGTGGGACTAGTACGTGTCTGCTGACTGGGGCTTGGTAGACAAGAGTGCAGAAACCCAGTGGTGACACCTCTGGTGGGAAGCCTATATGGGGAGTACTGCTGCTTTTTGTGTGCCCTGCTGCTTGGCCAGGCAGCCATAGTAGGGGTGACTCTTAATTAGGGGGTGTGGGACAAGCTGTGCTGGGGACAGGAGGAAAGGGAGATACCGAAAAGGAAGGCTAAGGTTATAGAATATGGATTTATGGTGCTTTGTAGACACTTCAAATAGGCAAGTATATTGTAACAAATAAATTAGAAGTGTTAAAAGACAGCATAGTAACAATTTCAGCATGGTAGGAGCATGCATACAGACAAACATGTGGAACAGCCTGTCTAGGAGTTTCAGTTTTTGTTTTAAGAAAACATGAGTTATGCCCCTGCTAAGTAATACTAGTTTTTAGCAACACTGGTGCTCTCAATTCTTTGTGCTTTTTCCATGTTCCTGTATCCTGAGTTGGCTAGATATCTGGCTGTCATAATGGATCAATAACATTTTAGATATTGGGGTTAACACCTCCCAGATCCACAATAGAACCTCTGCATTTATTTGCAGGTGCCCATCAGAAATTAAAACTAATACAACTGAAAAGCAGACTATTTTCAGTAATTTCAGCTCATATTTTGTGCCAAGATGAAGGCATTATGGAACAGGCGCTTGGAAATTCAGCTTGTGCCAATGAGATGCTCATTCAGTACAGAGTAACCGGGGCTCTCTTCATTAGCACCCTATCACCTGGTACTTCAGAAGCAAAGCATGGTCAGGGAAACCTACAATTAAAAGTTAACTGTCACATTTCATTGCGGTTAGTAACTTGAAACAGAAGAACAAACAGGTTAAATCTCCACAGTTTTGCATATAACTTATTAACATGGACAGAAAATTGTATGTAAATACAACAGCAGCTTGCCCATTCCTGTCAAGAACTAAATAACTTTGAGTCCCATTTACAGAGTCTGAGTCTGGGTGCAGTGAGTGTTTGGATGCTGAAGACTTTTCTTAGCATGTACCCAGTATTTCAGGACAAGGAGATAACAAATGTTAATAGCTGAAAAACTGCTGATACAGTTTTGGTGTCTGCTTTTGAAAATGGGAACCATTAGTGGTGTCAATAAAATACAAAAAGTCACGGTAATCCAATTACTGCTATTTTAAAACACAGGTTGCTCTGTAGCTATGGAAACAAAAATGCAGACATTAATGAGTAAGGGGAAAAAAAAAAATTGGTGTTTCCTTGACAACAGATAGAAGCATAGCTCCATGAAACCCAAAGGAGAGAATGACAGAAATACCTTTTACCATGATATACAACTGAAATACAAGTCCAGTGCAATAATATACTTCACTCTGACAGGAAGCTACAAGTATTTTTTTCACATGCCCACATCCCATCTTTATACTGAAGTTATCCAGTAGTGTGAGGCATTCTGTATGTTTCACTGATCATCTTTATGAGGGTGAAAATTCAAACGGCACGCTCAAGCCTGTGATAAGAACTGGGACACCTGTGTGGCATGCACGGAGCAGGTGAGTGTTTTATACAGCATACTGAAAGAACTTGTCAGGCAGCAGGCGCGAGACATAATCAATAGATGCCATCCCTGAGACCGACCTAGTACTTTGCCGTGGGGGTGTGAGTAGTGTGCTCCGCAGGAAGCGAACTACGGGCAGAGTGGGCACTACTATCGCACACCTGGGCACTGAAGAGCAGCTGTTCCCTGGAGTGCATCATAAAGTCTGTGTACATTATACATAGAGTACCTTTTTTCCCAGTGAAGAACTGTGTAAATATTAGGTAAGATCAAGAAAGAAAGGGATACAAGGAATGTGCAACTTTAACTTAATTACTGAAATATAGCAGGCAGCTCTCACATAATCCAAAAGAAGAGGAACTCAACGTTGTTCAAAGACAATAAAATGAGAGGAATTGTGATAGAGGTAAGTTAAGAGGACACCAGTAAGATTATAGGGCTATTTTTCAGTGGATAACATACAGCATAATAGAATGTAAA